>BGPR01003008.1:22223-61192 GCA_013235015.1 Araneus ventricosus
AACGACTAATAAACGAGAACCAACCAACCAACGATGATATCCCAAAAGTCAAAACCCAAAGTCAGAGCCCATAATCCGCAATTTGATTGCAAATTTCCCTTGAAATTTCATAGCCGCATCAGATCCTGACCCATTGTTTTATAAAACATTCAGAAGCTATTTATTTTAATTATCCATTGAGGGCTTTGTTGAGTTAAAATCCTCTAAAAATCTACATTCAAAAATATAATGGTCGGAATCACTAATAATACCACACAAACATAATGGCGTAGAGGAAATATTAAGACGAGACAAGGACGCTATAAATGTACAATGTTCTGTGAATAAATAAACCAAATATTTATTAAGAGTCAATAGCTCAAGATCAGGATGTGGAAAGTATTTGATATTGTAGATGGCGCTCGTGCTGTACCGGGTGGCGTCACTGGCGATGTTGCATATATTTGGATGCTTCCCATCACCACCAGCTTCGTCATTCTTGCTTGGTTGCTCGCTTGCACCTGCTCACGCCAGTTCTTTCGCCACGGATCTCACGTCGGTCTTCAGCGGATTCAGTCATTGGGCTTATCTGTAACTAGCATGTATATCGAGTGAATATTGGTTTTAGTGTGTTGTAAATAAAAGGCAAGTTTGTTACTTTGGAGGCTCCATCATCTTCTTTGAGATAGTATCTATCCTCACCTTCCGCGACACAGGAATTGGAAGGAAATCCTCGATACTTTTACCAGTTCCCAACAAATAAGGTTCTAATTATTTAATATGTTTAGTTTTATATTTTTCTTAAGAAAAGAATAAAAAAACCCAGGAATTTCACAAACATTGCCGATTTAGTTGCTAATTTTGCGAAGTGGCCTATGTTGCGAAGTGGCCTTATTATCTATGTTACCTGCATGTCCTTTTACCCAAGATAAACCAACGTAACCAATAGCTGAAGAAAGCTTCTTTTATCTTTAAAATAAAGTTTGATTTAGATTTGGAACTTCTCAAAGTCTGAATAGAAGAAAAATTGTCTGAATAAATATTAATTTTTAAATCATTCTCAATAGCCCAACAAACATCAAAGTTAATTGCAGAGAGCTCAGCTGAGAAACAGTATTATACGATTTCAATTTGAAGCAGCGAACCGGGCATTAACTATTATCTTTAAAAGTACACACAGCGAACCCGACGTTGTGTCCAACTCTGTATCCATCACTGTGTACTTCATTATTCATTCAAACATTATTGAGTTTTTCCAAGAAAGTTAATAATCTTAATATTTGAGGCGAGACTTCTAGATGAACGATTGTGGTCAAAATTGTTTAGATCAAAACCAGAAGAGAAAATATCATTAAAATCGCTAGAACACTTTATCCATATGTTGAAATTTTTTATATGCCGCCAGGGCTGTTAAATGCAAAAGAGAATTACAGGCAATGCATTCAATGCGCTAATAGGAGAGGTTCGCTATTAGGTTAGAGATAAACGTTTGTCAATTTCAATAAGAAGATTCTATGTATTGTGGAAATTTTTGTAATTTGCTCTTTTGTGAGTTCACCACCCCAGATATTAGCGCCATAAAGCACTATTTCAGAAAAATACCGTTCTCCGTTTAGGAGGAGTTCATGTGACCGACACACAGACAGACACATATATTTTCTGTTTTATATTATAGATAAAAATGTAGAAGATTTTTTTGTTTTAACCCTCCTGGGGTCAGGCCGCGAATTTTTTCCCTTTCATAGCGGCAGTCCGGAGACGCTCTCGGAAAAGAAAAGAACTTTATATGTATTCGACTAGAGATTTTCCGTTCACCAGTTTTTTCT
The DNA here is from genome assembly GCA_013235015.1 of Araneus ventricosus. Taxonomy (NCBI): domain Eukaryota; kingdom Metazoa; phylum Arthropoda; class Arachnida; order Araneae; family Araneidae; genus Araneus; species Araneus ventricosus. The sequence continues at coordinate 24,029 of BGPR01003008.1, forward strand.
CATCCTCCCAGATGCCACGCGGCTGCATAATGAGAGGGAGTGTCTGTGGTCAGGGGAGGGTCAACTTGGGTAGATCTAGTCTTTCAACTCATATTGCATTTAGCAGCGTAAAATCAGGACTAGAAGTCCCCTCCTTAAAATTCGCAGATCATTCTGAGTTTCTACTTTTTAGATTTAGAGAGTGAATGTGTATCCAAAATGAGTGTCAAATAACGGGCATAAAATGTAAAGCTTATAAATCTTGAACATATACAATATACATATTGTTATCAGTCTGATCTATATGTCCAAAACAAGTATCTTGAAGAATTAAGCGACTATCTTTTAGTTGTATTTTATCTGATTTGATAAATTTGAAAAACAGTTCAAAGCCCAATAAGGGATCAACCTTTTGTGGTTCCTAAAAGGTTTCATCACCAAGTTGAATATTTTCTGGAATTTTCAAATGTGAAACATATAACCTGGTTGAAGGTGAAAAATCGGTTATATTTGGTAATAACATTAATTCGATATCCCATTTATAATTTCCGTTTAAGTTGGACAAACTGGTTGTTACTTTTCTGCTAGCATTTGGAGTGCAACCACAAATTCCACTAACAGGCAAAAATAAATTTTCTTTTTTTAATCCCAAAAAATTTGCGCAATCCGATCTTATGATATTGATTTCGCTAGATGAATCTTGAATTGCTTTCACTGGTACAAATTTGCTTTCTTTATTGCGAATGAAGACTCGAGCAGTGCACAGAAGAATCGACTTACGGTTTTAAAAAGTATAGCAAAAAAAACTAGTAGCTGTCAGTTGTGCTTGCGTAATTGAAGAAGAGTGGGGAGAAGCACTGAGAGGAGCATCTTCCTCCTCAGGAATTGTTTTTGTATTTTATTTTTGAGTCGTCATGCAGTAAATAGTTGTCACTATCACAACATATGAAGCAGTTATATTTCGATTTAAAGTTTGTATTCGGATGAAAAGATAAACATTTTTTGCAATGATGTGCGTCTGTAACAGCACGCTTATTTTCGTAGCGAGTATCTAATGCCGAAAGTAAGTATTGAAAAGTATCTTGAGTACTTTCAATGAGCTTTCATCTACTTTTAATGACGCTTTCAAATAACAAAGCTTTTGAGTGTCATTTAAGCTTTCATTGTTGCCTATGATAGACATAAATTGAGTTTTAAATAATTCATATTCCTCATATTTATCCTATAATTCAGGCAAGGGTAAATCTGGAATTTTTAGTTATTGTTTGTAGACATTCATCGGCACATTGTCAGCATAAGGTGATTTGCATTATTTAGTTAGTAAAATTTTGAATTTCACCTGGAGATCTTCAATTTCGTCTTCCATGGTGTAGATAATATCCAGGGATTCTTCTAAGTTAGTACTTTCTGGTAATTCCGATTAGTCTGCGAGAAGCTTCTTCATTTATGCTTTTAGTTCTAGCACATTCTTTAACTTTTGATTCAGAATTATTTCTGACTCTTCTCACGTGGCGGTTCGTAGGACTCCGCAGCTTTACTTAGCCTAGTTACTTTATCCTTGATCAATCCTCGTATGCGGTTATGTCTTCGAATATTTTTACCCATATCTCTCGGGGTCGTTTTGACCAAGAATAGAGGATAGTTGAGAGGGTAAAAAAGACCACTGGACTGTAAATGAAATAAATTTATTTTAACCAAAAAAGTAAACGAACAAGGCACAATTTGAAATAAATTTTAAAGTACAGTCGACGCTCATTATAACGACTCTCTGCTTCCCACAACAAAAGTCTTTATAACGAGTGGTCGCTATAGTGTATGTAATTAAAAAATGCAAACATGCACGTTCAGCAGTTCCATAAAAATAGGCTATTTTTAAAGAGATTCCAACTAAATACTTAAATTATTTTTCATCATTTGTAATAAAAATAAAATTTTATCAATTAAAAATATATCCCGAAAATAGATTTTAAAGTAGAAATAAAAAGGAATTTTGTAAAAATACCGGGAAGTGTGTCCTCTGAATACGGACGTTGTATTGGGATTAGACGACACTAGACGGTCGTTATTTCGGAAGTAAAATAACATCGAGTGCATAAGGAAACACAGTTGGTGATTTTATTACTGGTCGTTATAATGGAATGGTCTTTATTACGATCGTCGACTGTAGTAACATTTAAAGAGAGACAATTCTCATTCCCAAGGGGGAATACGACACAGAGGTCCGTTCACTTAGGCGATCCGAACGAGAAAGAACTCCAGTCAACTTCGCACCCTCAAGGACACGAAAGTGGACAGCTAAAAGTCATTAAAATCTGCACCCTCAAATGGCGCGAAACTCTGCGGTCAATGGAAGGACGAGTAGGCGTCAACACATATTGTGGTGTGTAGTCTTTTTCTGCTGTAAATACGAACAAATCGTCAATGTACCTATACATAATATAAGAGTTATTGTTAATTTTTTCTTTAGCATAACAGTGAAAATATAAATTAGCTATTGTATTACTAACAGGCCCGCCTTGTGGACAACCTTTAACCCTCTGAGCGCCCAATTATTTTGAACTTTTATCTATCAGGTTAGAAAACTTAGCTTTTAAAGGAAATGAATCGATCTTTTTTGTATTTAATTATATCTTTGAAATCTTAAGAACACTGGATGTTTAAGAAAATATACATATAAATATGAGATAACTGTTTTCGAACTGAACATGAGAAACAAAGAAACACGTTTACGGCGCTCGGAGTGTTAATTTGTTGGTACATTTGTTGTCATATATATAGTATATATATATAGTGAAACCAGTGTATAACGATACTAATCCTGCCTATAATGATATTTTCTTTGATACTGTAGAAATTTCTATTTACTGAATGTATGTTCAGCTTGCCTTCAACGAAAAACACTTTTGGACTCACGTGTATATAGCGATAATTTTAACTCTTTTGATAGCTGGTACAGCAAAATTCCGATATTTTTTCCTTGGGAAAACTACACCATACGATCAAGAATGTAAGATAACAGGGGAATCGGAGGAGAGGCCTATTAACCTGAGAATGTTGTAGCAAGGGCTTCTGGCGGGACAAGCTATTGGAATGTGCACAGATGTTTATTGCCTCTGACTCCTGGTAGGTACTAACCTGTTCATTCGCATTAAGTATATTGGATTGAGTACTTGTTCCTTGAAATTTGCTGTTCATGTCTTAACACCTTGAATCTACAACGACGCAGAGTAAACATTGTCACTTGAAGAAAAGCTACAAATAATTTCGGAAGTCGATCAAGAACTAAAGCAAGTTCATGCTGCTAAAAAATATGGGAATTTATGGTCGACGATAGCTATATTTTTGAAAGAAAGAAAATACATTGAATATGTCGAGGGAAAAAAAGTAACATAGATTGCAAACGAAAACAATTTGAAGGTGCTGATGCTGAAAAGCTTTAAGCTAAAATTTCCATTTGTATATTTTTAAAGAAACTTTAAACATAAAATTTTTATCAGTATTTAATATTACATAATTTATATGTTTATAAAATTTTACAATATTTGAATTTTATATAACCGATTATTTGTCGGATGAATCAAGAAGCGCAAAAATAATAAACATAGTGTATTAACCACTTGCGGCGCAGTATGCCAGCTGATGGGACACATAATTTCACTCACTTCTCAACCGTTAAATTCAACTATAAATGGAAAATAATGGGTTTAGGACAAGGCTAATAGTACTCCTTTTAGAATGTCTAAAGCGGTCTTATGAAATTTTGTTTCGGATTAGGAATTATAAGAGATAAAGTTTGAGAATATTCCTTAACTCAGAGACAAGAAATTTCTTCAGTTCTGGACGTTTACAATTTTAGCAAATTAAATCGAAAATTTTCCTCCAATATTCTTGTAGTTTTAATTTATGATTTTCTGCAAGATTCAACAATATTTTTTGAGTGTATCAAGGTGGCTGTATCTAAGGGCGTTCTCAAATTAGGGCGGTGACCCCAAAGGGGGACGACCCCTCCTCGGAATGAAGTAAGTTATTTTTTTAAAAAAAATTGTAGATTGCATGTATAGACAATAAACTAAAAGCATTCATGGTGTTTTTCATCATATTTCAAAAAATTTAATGCCCTGCGCCGCAAAGGGCCTGCTACGCACACAAGCGTTGGATGAGCAAGTCTCCAAACTGTCTATAAAGATAACCTGTCTATAACAATACATTTTCTAGGTACCTACGATATGGTTATAGACAGGTTTTGCAGTATAATATTATAAACATTACATCGTATATATACTTTGGAAGCAGTAAATATGGTTTTTTGTAACAATGAAGGAAAATAAACATTAGGAATCATTAAACAACATTATAAGAAATGGCTTCAAATTAAATAACGAATAATAAAAATTAAAAGCATAAATAAGTTATTTTACGTTACATTTTTATCACCTATAGAGATTACTTAAAAATAATTTTGCACCTGCGGCCTCATACTGTAAAAATCCGCCACTGAACACAATTGTGAGCGAAAACCATCAAAATACTATTTGAGAGTTATCTGAAGACTACAGCATTATCTGTGGTTTAGTACATTCCATTCTGACTGACGATTTTGGTACGAGACGTGTAATTGCCAAGATTGTGCCGAAACTGCTCTCTGCAGAACAGAAAAAACAGAAGATTGTATTTCTTCTGCACTCCTTGAAAGTGCTGAAAATAGGAAACTCATTTGAAAATTATTGAAACAGGGGATGAATTTTACGTTCAGTACTATGCTTCTAGTATATCGAAATGTCAGAGATCTAGCGTGGTTTTCAACTAAAATGTCTTTGTTATAGCAAATCCGCCGTCTGTCAGCCCAGTGAAAAGATTATTCAAAGCTCTACAGATCAAACATAGCGAGATCTACTACCTTTTAATTTTTGGCACATCAGTGGGAGGACTCAAGTTCAACAACTGCCAAGCGCCTTTATTCTGCATATTTAAGCTTTGAAGGTAGGAGACAGTCGGGACACTTTCTGATTAACATTTGTATACTAAACCAAATGAATCATCGCTACTTTCGGAAACACAAGTAACACAGTAATTAAAAGATCAAATTAGGTCTGTTTGGCAATGCATCTAAGACTGTCTGCTAGCAAATCATAGAAAGATGTAAATTCCCGAGTTTCAGTCATTCAGTTTCATTTAAATTCCTGATATTCTTGAATTCTATAATTTAAATTTCTCTTTAACATATTGTAACTGACATGCACGCGGTCTGAAAAGTAATATACATACAAAATATGAATTAGTTTCATTAAGACAGTGAAAAATACCCCGATTTTTTGGCAACTACACTTTAAGGAATTTCTTGGAATAGAATTCCGACTATTTTTATACAAAAATTAGAAACTGAACACATATTACCTGTCCACTTGCAAATGTAATTATGCACAGGAAAATCCGTAAAGGCAATTTGGCCTTGAATGCCCGATGACGCCACATTCTATGCATTGCTGCAGCGCCAACTGTAAGTACGATGCGAGCATATACAAAACCTAAAAAGGAATCAATACTTTTTATTGCGAGAGTATTTGTAATATGGCGTTTCTGAGTTTTAAAATAGTTTTAGTTTTACAGTAGGGATTTTCGCTTTTTCCGCTATTAAATATAGCTTTCTAACTATAATGTAAGAGATTGGTTCTACTATTCTTAGAGATAGGTAACATATTTAAAAAATTACAATAAAGATCTGTAACATTATTTACTAGCCATTTGAAATCTTTTGGGTCAACCTTTTGCTACCCTAACAGCTTCAGTACGGGCGAACATGGGATCATTAGTTTCTGGTATGTGTCCGGAGGCAAAGCATACCAAATGTCTTTATTTGGGTCTACAAGCACGCGTAAATTACTCAACGATCGTGAGCTGGGAGGAGTCGTCCCCTTTTATCACAAAATTCCTCGATTTTATAGAAGTTTAGCGCCATGCAAAGTAGTCACATCTCTGAGTCATGATCCTCAAAGAAAAATACTGGCCTGTCATCCTGTGTTTCTCTTTTAAGTTTCGTTTACGTTTCCGCTATCATAATGTGTACATGGATCGACAGGCTTCTTCGTGTATTCGAAAATAGAAATGGTCAAAATATTTTGGCTCTGTAGAGTATTGTTGCTGCACTTTATATGTAATTGGAAATTTCTCTTGCATTTATTCTAAATGCAACAGTGGTGGGCAAACCTAAGCAAAATATCCTTATTTTGTAGTAACGCCACAAAAAATAAGCTGTACGAGATGAAATTCAACATGCATAGACATCATTTTGTACTCAAAGGATGAAGAAATTATATTAGCGAAAAAATGAATATAAGGTGTTACCAAATTAAGTTGAAACGGCTCTCAAATCAAAAATGGGAACAACCCGATTATCAGCGACACCTTCGTCGCGTCTTAATATTCAGTCAACAGTAATGTGGGTGTTCATGCGCCTGTGAGTCTTAAAAAATTATTATCGATTGTTGCCTGTGCGGTAGTTTTGAGGCGTGTCATGGATCAGAGAATCAAGATTTGAAATTATTTTACAAATTGGGTAAATCGTCAGGCGAAACTCATCCAATGCTGAAGCAGGTGTATGGAGATGGCAACGTGACGTTGAAGACTGTCAACTCCCCAAAACGGAAAACAATTTCGTTTTGAAAAGTCAAGGGTAAAGACACTATTGGTAATCTTTTTTTTAAAGTCAAGACATAATCCACAAATAATTTATTCTTGCTGGTTAAACTGTCAATGGTGATTTTTACTGCCAGGTGCTCAAACGACACTTGGCTCGTATTCTTCGTGTACGGCAACATCTGGCTCTTAGTTTCTCTTGCACGGTAATGCACAGCAGCATTCCGCTACGCTTATAAAGCAGTTTCTGTCTCAACATGTGATTATTGAACTGTCGTACCCCCCGTAGTCCCCAGATTCCTCTTAGTCCCTACCACCACTACTAAAAATGGCGGCGAGCAGGTGGTTGCGTGTTGTTTGAGCTCTCATGGAGGATCCTGGATATAGTGAATTCCCTGGAGGTGGACCCTTTATTTTGGGGTGAGATTACTCCCCCACCGTCCCTCTACTGAGGGGTAAGTTTTGTTTTGCTTTTTGGGTGCTTAGTTCCCTCCGGGGACTCTATTTATGGATCCTCCTGGCTCCGTGCACCCACCTGTCTCGTTGCATTGATATTTATAAAGCATTGTAGTGGTGATGGTTTTATGATGTTGTAATGTTTCATATAATGTTCTTTTAGCCCAGTGCAGGTCACTGTGGGTTTTTTTGGGGGTTTTCCGATAGTTCTATTGTATACATGTAATGGTATAGTGCATTTGTAAATGGCGGCGATGGAAAACGCCCCCTTCGCCATATTGTTTTTTATTGTCGGCACTAGGTCACGTGACTATGTTGCGCGACTTTTACCTTTTCATTGTATTATTGTTCTTATTCCTGCATTTTTGTGCAAATTTTTGATTATATGGGGTAAAATTGGGGGCCTAATTGTGAATACTTGGTTTGGGACGTCCTCTGGGGGTCTTTGACCCACTTTTTGACTTTTAAGGCCCTCATCCCCGATGGAGCAGACATCGTCGCCGATGTTGCGCCGTCGGTGTTTCCACAAAAATTGCTTGATTGCTTGAGTGAAGCATCTATTTGCTTGATTGTTTGGAAATTCCATAGCTGGCTATTGGTTAATGCTTATTTTATTCCGTTTTTGACAATTTTATTGCTTGATTGTTTGAGGATGGTGTGTGCGCAACTTGTTGCCTGAGTGTTTGTTGTGGTCGGGGCTGCGTCCCCGACGATGTTTTTCTGTCGGTGTAATAGCTTGCTTGATTGTTTTTATTTTAAGGATTGCTTGATTGATTGATTCTCCCCGTTACAGTTTCAGTAAACGGCCCTGGTTGCTTTTGGGCTTTTATATTGCTTGTTTGTTTGATAGTGGTGTTGGAATTTTCCTTCTTAGTGAGTATGTAGAAGTCGTGGCGATGTTTCGGACGATGGGTCCCAATTTTTTCGTTACTCCCTTTATTTGGGTTTTTGGTTTTTTCCTTGGGACCCATCGTTCGGGTTGTGAAGTTGGCTACCTCCCTTGGGAGGCGACTCTTTTGGGGGTTTTTTCAGGGGCCTAGGGCTGTTTTTTGCAGTGACGACCCGGAGGCGGCGACTTTTGGCTGATGCTTTTGTCACTGGTTTTGTTGCCTGTCTCTGGGTTCTTGGTTTATTTTATTAACTGTTTTTTGGATTTTTTGGGGCTCTAGGTCCGGTTTTGGTTTCTTTTCGTTTAATTCCGTCCTGTTGCATTTTGGCTCGGGGCGGTGGCTGGTGCACTGTCAAAACCGAGAAAGAGGATGTCTGGTGTGCCTGCCTTCAATGACACGCATCTCTTGCCACTGTTGGGAACACCCCGGGGTGACCCGGGCCCTTCGGCAGAGCGGAGATGTTGGTGCACTGGGTGGATCCTTTCGGAGTGGCGCGGTGTTACTGGTACCTGTTTTGCGCCCTTGCTCATAGAAGGGGCGACGTCTGGTACTGCGGGCTGGGTTAGAGTAGACCCCTTCGAGAAATCCTCCAGGGTCGAATCCGGGCCGCGCGCGAGTACGGTACGGAGGAGGCCCTGGACCAGTGCTTTGGGAGAGGCACGTTGGGGCGTTCTAATCTGGCGAAGGGCCCTGTCAGTTTTCCTGTAGACTCCAGGGGCCCGTCGTTTTCTACGGGTCCAGAGGAATGGGGCGGTTTCTGGCTTCATCTTCCGTAAAAAGAAGAGCAACCCCCTCCCTTTAGTTTTATTATGGCCACAACATTCGAATTTGAGGATATGGCGCTTTCTCAAAATAATTCGAATTTTGTTCCACCCAAAAATAGGGGTGATAGGATGAGCTTAAAGAAGCAAATGGAAAAGCGTGATATAACGGAGAAGATGGTCGCTGATAAGTTGACCGGAAATTTTGTGCATGTGTTCGCTCAGCCCCCGCTGAAATTGCCGCCAAAGCCAAGGCAGACAAGTATTAATTGGGATGCCCCATCGGCGGAGTTTCCTGCTGAACCGGACATTGTGGAACCGAAGGCTCTCGTTGCCGATGGTACTACTGCGGCCCCGTTGGAACAGAAATCCAAATCAGAGATGTCGGCGATGGGTCCCCCTTCTCCTAGTACATCCAATGTGGATGAGGTAGAGGATATGCCCTCCGAGGATTCAACTGACTCGGCCAAATACTATGAGGTTCATGGCACACCACAAGCTCCTGAAAGGTATTCAAAAGTGACGTTCTTAAAAGAAAAGAAGCACCAATCTAAAAAGGTTGAGTCCTATGCTTCAAATACGGATGACGATTTCAAATCTGGCCCTAGGAAAAGGCCCGCAAAGAAAAAAGGCAAGGCGGTCCAAAAGAAGATGTCAAAAGGCTCGGTGGGGACTCCGGTCTTGATGGACCAACAGCAGCCTACCCTGGAGTCGGGTCTGGTGGAGACTACCCCTAAGATTTTGGAAAAAGGTCCCACAGCCGCTTGCTCCGGACACGCCTGAGAATATTGCCAGAAGCATGGATACAGTGGGCGGGGAGATCCCGAGTACACCTCTTCATAAGATTCGCCCTACAGTTGCGATAAACGGCAAGAAGGAACTTTTAACAATTCTGGCGGAATACGAAGTGCCAGAGGAGCTCAAGGATCGGCTCGCGGCCCTATTGGACAGGATGGACCTTGTTATTCATCAAACAACTTCCTATCTTGTGAATTTAGATGAAAGAGTTCAGGCAATGTCTGGTTATGAAGAGCGCCTTCGGGCATTGGAGAACGCTCAGACTTTTGCCCATACCCCAACCTTTGCTCAAAAGGTCAGTGCATTCAAGACTATATTCACTGCGGCCCCACCGCCTCCGACTGTCACATCTGTGGTTCCTGGTCCGGGGGTTCCGGGTCCGTCCAGTGCGGTGGATCTTCCATGGCATACTGTTACATCGAAAAGGAAGGCGCCTACTTTGCCTCGGGCGGTGCAACCGAAACGGAAGGCTACTTCTGTTCCACCTCCTGTTGTCCTTAAGAAGCCCGACGTCAGCCTCCAACCCAGGCCGGCTCTGCCAGCTGTGGTGGTCCGACCGATCGGGGAAGTCAATGTGACATCTGCACAAATCAAAGGGGTTCTGGAGGAGAGTATCCACCCCATGCAGATTGGTGTTAAGATAATTTCTTGCCAGCCGGTTAGTGGACAGGGCGTCCTTATTAGAACGGAAACGCCTGCCATGTCCCAAAAACTGGAAGATGAAATCAATAAACACCCAGCATTGTGTGGCAGTTGTCAGGCCAAAGCGCCCAATCACAGAAGGCCCCAGATAATGGTTTACGATGTGCCTGACTCCCCTGGAGATAGGTCAGAAGCGGAACGGACATTCATCGATAAATTAAGATCTTCCAACAACCTCCCGGCTGGGGAAATTACAGTAGTGTTTCGTAGAAAGGGGCGTGGGGCCTTGTCTCATTGGGTTCTCTCCCTTGCACCTGCGGTCTTTGCCATCATTCGGGAAACGAAGCGTCTCCATTGGGGATTTGGATCGTACCGGTTTAGGGAATTCTGTGAACCACTTCAATGTTTCAGATGTTTCCGTTATGGCCACGTCCGTCCCCAGTGCAGAGTGCAGACTGATTTATGTGCCAAATGTCCGGGAGAACATCCGACAAAGAACTGCTCTAAACACACAGTGGTGTGTAGAAATTGCCGGGAATTCAATGGTCGTAATAAGTCGGCTGCACGGATTCCAGTTGCTCATCGGGCAGACTCGGACACTTGCCCTATTTTTCTCAGAGAACGGGCGGAGATGAAACAGCGCACCCACTATGCTTAGTGGTTGCTCCTTTTGGTGTTTCTGGAAGTTCTTTCAAGGCAACCTGGGTAGCTCCCAAGTGGGCACCCAGGAATTGCCTAATTTGTCCTTCGGTACTGCTGGGCAGTTCCCCGATGTCTACATTATCCAAGAGCCGTATGTGCCCAAAGGAAAGGCTTTTGGTCTCCCCATTAAATGGCGGACTGTGATTTCTCATACTAACAAAGTACTTATTTCCCTTCGAAATCCGGGAATTGAGCTTCTGGTTCGTATTACAACTGATCACGTTGTCGCGGTGGATTTGGGTTTAGGTAAAGATACGCTCACGCTGGTTGCTTTCTACTTCCCTCCATCTATTGACCAGTCCATTTTGGTGCGGGAACTTGCGGGGGTTTTCGATTCCCTGCAGTCCCGTTATATAATTCTGGCTGGGGACGCTAACGTGCGTAGCCCTATTTGGGGCCCGGCGACCTCCGATCATCGGCACCACGACGACGGGGGCCCGTTTGTTGAATTTATTTTAGGGAGAAATTTACAAGTCTGGAATGACCCTGCGTCGGTTCCGACATTTGAAACGGAACGGGCGCAGGGCTGGATTGATGTAACACTGTCATCCCCCTCTCTGTTCCAAAGAAGGAGTAACTGGACTGTACATAGAACATCGATGAGTGACCACAACTTTATAACGTTTTCCTTAGTGGGGTCATTTGCTACAGATAATTTCACTTCTCACCCTCGTTTCACGAGAAGGAGGTTACTCCGTTTTGCCAGGGAAGCTGAGGTTTTTTTTAGAGATAATGCTCAACTCCTGCATTCTTGCACTTCGAAAAGGCAGCTAGAGGATTGGATTACTGTCTGGGAGAAATTTCTTCAAGAGGCTTTTGAGACCTGTGGATCTGGACAACCCTCAAGGCTTAAAGTTCCCTGGTGGGACGGTGATCTGGAGACCCAAAGAAAAAAATCTAGGGCTTTGCGGGCAAGGTTTATGAGGTGTCACCATCCCCAAGAAAGGTCATTGCGGAGAGAGATTTACAAGAGAGAGTTGGCGAAATATAAATTTATGATAAAGCAGAAAAGCAGGAGGTGCTTTGAGGTTTTTTGTGCGGAGCTGGCTAGTGTAAATCCCTTTTGTCTCCCATATAAGTTGGCGGCGGCCACGATTCGGCGCCCTACAATTCTGAGAGGGGTACAGAAGCCTGACGGTACGTTGACTGCCTCACTGGAGGAAACGGTTCGATTGATAGTCTCTAAGCATTTCCCCGAAGACGAGCGTTCGGCTGAATCGCATGAACACACTCAGGTAAGAGGTTTGGTGGAAGACTTTTCAACGCAGGCTATGGCTCCAGCGTTTTCTGTTTGGGAAATTAAAGGTGTGTTAAATCAGATGGCGCCCAGGAAGGCTCCAGGGATCGATGGCCTTACTGTCGAAATGCTCCGGGCCGTTAATGACAGGTGTCCCCAGTTTCTGGAGGTACTCCTCAATAAGTGTCTCAGCCTGGGATGCTTTCCTGAGAGCTGGAAATCCACGAAACTTGTGCTGTTGGCAAAGCCGGAAAAAGACCCTCGGCTGACTGGTTCATATAGGCCTATCTGCCTCCTCTCGGTGGTAAGCAAGGTGTTGGACAAGTTGATTACCCAAAGGCTTATTTCTCTGTGTCAACAGCAGGGCCTGCTCCATCCCCGCCAACATGGTTTTCGGGTGGGGTGGTCCTGTGAGACCGCGAGTGCTTCCCTTTGGAACGAAATTTATTCCGCCTTGGACAACCGGGGGAGGGTCTGCTTAGTATCGCTTGATGTTGCCGGTGCTTTCGACTCGGTTTGGCGTCACAGTGTTTTGAACCGCCTGATTCAGGCTAACTGTCCCCGCAACCTTTTTAGAATTGTGAAGGACTATTTTCGAAACCGTCATGTTGTGTACTGTCATGCTTCGGGTTCCTGGCGGCCCGCGGGGTCCCGCAAGGGTCCTGCAGTGGCCCATTTTATTGGAACCTTGTACTCGACACGGCCTTGGACGTGGATCTCCCGGAGGGCTGCTTTTTGCAGGCCTTCGCGGATGATCTCGTCCTGGTCATCAAAGGCCGTACTAAGGAAGAGATTGAGGAGAAGGGAACCTTGGCTATTGCAGTCTTGATTCAATGGGGGAAGGGCCACAAATTGTCTTTCAACGAAGCAAAAACCGTGGTGCTCCCTATTACCTTTGGTGGGCGTCTTTCACTCTTGGACCCCATTCGGATAATCATGCATTCTAAGGTCCTGCAGGTTTCTGATGGCTGTCGGTATCTCGGGGTTTGGTGGGACAGCGGTCTCACGTTTACCGAACATTTTAAACGGGTTCGGAAACGTGTTGACTTGCTGTCCTACCGCTTGTCCATGGTGGCGGGCCGCTTTTTCTCGCGGAGAGTGGGAACTTTCTTTCGACTTTATAAAGGGGCACTGGAACCGTTTGTACTCTATGGCCACGGAGCGTGGGGGAATCGGCTCGCGTTAAAGAAAATAAGGGACCTATTATGTAGTATTCAACGTCGACCCTTGTTGAAGTTGACACAGGCTTACAGAACAACCTCCACGGAAGCGCTCCAGGTGATTGCTGGTGTTCTTCCGTTGGACCTCAAAGCTGAGCTAGTGTTTACAAAGTTCAGAATATTCACCTTGAGAGTGAATGGTCAGGTGGGTCTTCGGGTCATCAGATGCCAGGACTACTGAAATAGGGTTAATAGATATGAGGTTCATCCTCTGCATTGGCGACCGATTCCCTTTGGTACTAAACAGCCGACAGGCTTTGAAATGGAAGTATTTACTGACGGGTCCAAACTCGATGGTAAAGTGGGGTCCTCCGCTGTTGCCCTTTACAACGGATGTCTGATTCAAACAGTTCAATGTCGCCTTCCAGACCATGCTTCGGTTTTCGACGCAGAGGTTGGTGGCATGAATATAGCTTTAACGCTAATTCAGAGCATGGCGGAGTGGCATCCCATTCGTATCGACACGGATTCGCTCTCGCTACTAAAAGCTCTGGAAGCTAATATCTCTGTGAATCCGGTGGTTTGGGCCTTAAAACGACGGTGTCTTGACATGTTAGAAGTTCTCAGAATCGAATTTTATTGGGTCAAGGAACATGTCGGTGTGGCCGGTAATGAACTTGCGGACAAACACGCCAAATTGGCAACTACTCACCAGTCGGTTAATCTGGAAGTCCTTAAGTCAGTTTCCACGTTCCACCGTGAGATAATGTCAGACTTGCAGTACATCTGGCAAGATCGTTGGATTTCTTCTGAAAAGGGACGCCAGACGGCGCAATTTTACCCTCTGGTGTACCTGGAGCAGAAATTCCATAATCACCGTATTACCCAGATCATTACTGGTCATGGACGATTTCCATTTTACTTTAAAAGGTTTGGCGTCTCCAACAATGATATGTGTGCTTGTGGTAAGGTGGGTGACGCGAATCACTGCCTTATGGAATGCCCACGAACAGGTGATCTACGTGCAAAGTTGAGGTATGATTCATCTTACTTGCCTTCCTTATTGGAACACCATAGTAATCTGGCTCCTTTGGAGGAAATAATGAAGCGGGTTATGGAATTTATTCCCAAACTTTGAATAATGTTTTGTGTTTAAAAAAAAATTGTGTTTCTGTCCTCTGTTCTCTTTAAGTATAATGTGGAGGCTTCGGCTTCATAGTGTTGTTAAGTTGGATTATCCAGCCGCCCTGATAGGTCGAGTATATTTGGCGTATTTCCAGGTCAAGTTCCTGGAGGCCCGATGGGGTCGGTGTTTGGTGAGTCCACCCGGAAGGGTGGAGTTTTCAGTGGCCCAGTGGGGTCGTGGTGGGAGTGGCCCAGCGAGGGTCGGTGATGCACAGAGAGTGATGACGACGGGCACGCGACTGTTTCGACATAGCGTGCCCCTAGTTTGCAAGTTCGGGGTTGGACGTCCCGAGGACGCTAGGTCGTTTCCCCTGGCTGCGTTGGCGCTAGTTGGTAGATTTTTCCACAGACCCCTCCCATTCCTGCCCATGTCCTCGTTGACGAAGACAGGGGGAGGGAGTGCTGTAACCAATGTCCCTACCACCAGACTTTTTCCTGCCTCCGTAACCTAAAGTGGCTCTAAAAGGGCGAAGAATAACAAATATTCTTCACATTCAAGCCTCTGTGACACGGGAATTGAAAGCTGTACCATTGGATACGCTTTCAGGAGGTTTCGACGATTTGTGCACGCGTTGTCAGAGGTGCATGGTATACGACGGAGACTATTTTGAAGGATTGTAAGCAGTTTCCCAGTGAGGCCTAATCAATGTGACACTAGTTTCATCATCCACCCTACTTCTTGTTCAAACTTTGTAGAATGCGTACAGTATGAAATCAAACGAATAACTGCTTTATCGTAAGAATAGCGTTGTAGCGTTGGTGCAAATGATTATCTGCATGAAGGACAGAACAAAAAACAGATGTCTTCAGTAACTTAAGTAAGTTATATGATCTCAAGCAGTTACAATGATTTCTTAGCGCCGTCTCTCCTTACTCAGCCCCAAATAATCCATCAGTTGTTGAGGTAAGATTGTTCATTCCTCATTTAGCCTCCGTTTCAGTTATTGGGTGTTCTCTGATGTATATAATTGTACAGAAAGTCGTCGGCTCAAAGCATCCTGCACGTTTTGTATTGCATTTAAGCCAGGAATGTAGGCTGTTCAATCCTAACTAGTGATATCTTCACTTTCTAGAAGCTCTTAAACAGAACGATATCACCTGACGTTCACGTCCACGAAGACTGCCCTTATGGCACTTCGGAAGAGATGCAATTGAGAAAGGATCACTTTCTGATAATAGCGATCACCGTACCGTCGTCAAAAATGTCTGTTCATCATAATGTCTCTCCAGATGAGCACTTTTCTGGTGTTAGGGAGATAAAAACGTCTCCCTACCTGATTCCATATCTAATGGCGTTGAAAATCTCTTCTAACATTCAAACGACTCTCATTTGTAAAAGGGACGTGATTCCAAATATGAGATGCCAAGGGTTTGTGTTCCTAGCACCAGTCTAAATCGTACAGAAGAGAAGAAACTGCAACACATTCATCTGTTCAGCAATGTTGCCCGCTGATTGATATCGCGTTATATTAGCCTGCAGCAATGTAAATTGGTCATTCGTTGGCTTTGTTTTTCTTAGCCCACAACCAGCAACCTTTCATATACATGGGGTTCGGAAGGTTTCCAAGTTCGTGAAACAAAAATTTTGTCGATTCCAAACAAGTGGGATAAATTCGTCACATTACATTCCTCCACAAGCTTGCATATAATTCTACTAGGTATAAAATCGTCTTATTGGTTTCTTCTACCCATAATAAGTGTAAGAATTCAGTTGAACTTCCAGTAAATGCAGCAGCAATGGTGCCTTCCCAAGTAAAAAAGTCAGCGAAAAATCTTTAAAAAAATGAGATTTTACAGGTATTTTGAAGGTTTCTACAGGGATTTTGAAGGAAAATGAAAACTGCAGGTTTCCTTCAGGAAATGTACAGTTTATTTAAAGGTTTCATGCAGACATTTTCAGACTTCTAAATTTCCATTCAGGTATTTTGAAGATCTCTACAAGGTAAATAAAAGCTGCAGGTTTCCTTCAAGAAATGTACAGACTTTTTTAAGGTTTTATACAGGCTTTTTTCAACAAGTTTATAGACTTCAATTTACCTTCAATGACTTAGCAGATTTTACTTCAGGTATTTTGAAGAAAAATGAAAATTGCTCTTGATGCAGGAAATATGAAGGTTTTTTTAAAATTTCATTTTGGGTTTCAAACAGTTTTAAATAATATGGTACATAATAAGGTAGCAATTTAAACAGATTGCAGTAGAGCTGGATATAGAGAGAAGGGGAGAGGACTAGGGTTTTAATATATATATATATATATATATATATAATATTTTACATATGGATATATTAGAAAAAATATTACAGATATCATTTTCCTATTCAATTCATTTATTTATACGTATTCAGCAGTAAATTTTGTAGTATACCTGTGAACTCCTCACCATAAGAATAAAAACGATGAAGACAAAAATTCAGAAGATTTCGATAAAACCAAGATTTTCCCTTTTGGAGTATGCAAAGCAGAAATATCGATTTTCTCTTAACCAGTTAGAAAAGATTGTGTAGTTGAAAATAAACTTAAAAGAAAATTGTCATAATTTGCTACTGTTTATAGAAAAAACAAATACTATGCTATGGATAACAAATGTAAATATCTCATTAAATAAACAATGTCCTGCCTAAAAATCATCAATACACATTAGAAATACATTTATATGCGTCATTTTCATACCCGTAAGGCAATAACAAATGTTGTGTATCATCATGATTTGCTTTGCAATAGACATGGCAAGATATGAAAATAGTATTTTGGATTAAGTCGCATTGCATTCTTTTGATTAAAACTGAAAAATATGCAAAGAAATAAGTGTTTTTGCATATAATTTTAAAAATATGATTTTGTGTTCAATTTTATAGAGATTTGAAAAAAGGGGGAGGAATCTGAAAACAAGAAGATTTCGCTTTTTGGTAGAATGCATGAAAAGAATACAAAAATCAGGTTTTTGCCATAGAGTCATTGTTTATTTAAATGAGCCAATATGCTTCAGAATATGATCAGCAATTTGCAGAAAATTGAATCCTCATGTTTTGATCAAAATTTGAAAATTACGTTTAAAAAAATTCTCATTTTGAAAAATAATAATAATTGATTTTTCAAAATAAACAAAAAAAGAAGAAATTAAAACACTAAAAATTCAGGAAGATTTCATCTTCTAGCGAAACACAAGAAAAAATGAAAATTAAGAAGATTATAGCAATGGAGTATATTTTAAGTTACATGTTTTCATTAAAATAACTTGGTAATATTTATTTACAACACTAACTAAATGATGATATGATTTTTATAATCTATAGTTGATATTTAATAAATAAAATTAATAACTAATATTGAAAATAATAGTAAAGGTTACAAACAAATAATTACCTTAATTAATAGCACACAAATACAATATTAGTTCCTTTTCCATTTTATAAAGTTCGAGTGATTCCAAAAATCTAGTGATACATGATGCATATATGTGTATGTTAATAAAAAAATATGAAAATTTGATGCACTTGTTAATTGATATCAATTTTTTTACAGTAGTATACGAGTTCACATATTTTGTTCATTCTTAAATAAATTGCTTTGAGGATTCGACATATACAGTCGACTCTTAATATCTGAAAGATGACAAAACAGAGAAAAATATTCGAGATAACGGAAGTTCGAGACATAAAAAATAACACAAATGTTTTATTATAGGGTTTCATTCAACATTATGAAAAAATACGAGATCAAATCATAACAATAAAGAAAAATACTCTTATCTTCATTCTGATAAAGGCATTGGATTTTGCATAGTAAAATTTCATTTTTTCTTTATTATTATTTACTAAATTGCATCACTTTACTATTCTAACCAAAAATTGTCAAGTTTTTCATTTATGGATTCCAAAATTATTTACATATAATTCAACAACCTGACACAGATAATAAATTTGGTGCGGCCCCCTTACTGCTCAGCAGCATTATTTAAAGGTATTAAATAATTAATTTCTTCATCTCTATCTTGAAATGGTACAATCATATATTTGTTAATAATATCAATTGGTCTTAACCCTCTGACTCCTAGCGGCCCTCAAAATCTTACTACCTTTGTATACGGAGGTTTTGTTGACATATGGATTCGTGAAATGGACTCGTCCGCCTTCTCCCTTTTTCTCCTCACAGTTGGTGGTCGAAAGCGCACTGGAGCGTGACCCAGGGGTAGACGCTAGTTGAATGATACAGTCCTCGATGGAGAACATAATGGGATTTTTTCTATTGTTACCACGATAGTAGGGGTTTATAATATTTTTGTTTTTAATGTCATTTTGCTCAATATATTCAAACAATTTATTTAATTATAAAATAATGTGGAGCACAGTAGTCAGGAAATGAAATTTGCTAAGGAATTTTAAATTCTTTTTACTAGCTATTTGATAAACTTTTGGATTGTAATTCTTCACAATTCTTTTTCACAAAAATGGTATCCCTTTCAAGAAAGATAAATTAACCTGTTGCATCCTAAACTGGTAACCTTCAGAAATGATTAAGAATAAAAAGTGAATATTTAGCACATCCCTTTCGGAATTCTGTTGTGTCCTGTTCAATCCACGCTGAACAAGAGAAAATAGGCTCCTTTACAAAGCAAGGCTCCCAATTCTTAGCAAAATCTCTCTAACACATGTTCCAGTAATTTTACCAATCCTTACTAGATAAATGATTCTGAAATAGACTGCAAAGGCCAGATGTAGCGTTTTCTTTTCTTGGTCATTTTTAACAATAATTATAGTGACATTCGGTGATTGATTTGATGGTACAATTGTAATGACAATGCAACAGGTTAACAGACTTCATTTCACATAGAGAGACATATATTTCTGTATGAAAAACACATGCTTCTTGCTTAGACTAGGGGAGAAATATAAACAATTTTAAGTGAATTTATTTTTGAGGAAAGCGCAAATGTTTCTAAGAAATAAAATAGAATTGCGAACGTCTATATTTCCTTTGTACGAAAAAAAGATAAACTAAAAAACTGAGAGTACTGTAAGTGATTTATATATAAGAGTATAACATACAGATGGAATATAGTAAATGGATTTAACTAACAAAACTGATACACCATTCATTATATCTCACAATAGTTGATTCGAGATTAAAGTCTTTGCGATTAATTGAATTTCAACTAGTATTTTTAATACCTAATTTATAAGAAAAGAATTTTTTGTTAAATAAAGAGAATATAAAATAAAGTAACTTATCAGCAATATAAGCAGCAAACTCAGAAAGTAGTAAATCTACTGTGTTAGATTCGGTGGGTTTTATCATATTTTAAAATTGTTTGAGGTAAAATATTTTAGTCGAAGCTATTTTTATTTTTTTCTAAATGTTTATTTCGCCGGTAAAAATTCAGTAAAGTTTTTGATTTTTTTTTTTAGATTTGCTAAAATTTAATGAATTAACTAAACAATGTTTCCGACAATTTCCAATTTTCCAAATCCTAAATCAGTTTGGAAAGCTTTTCGAGTGAATGTGTTTTAATTATTGGCCCCTCAAATGTCACGTAGGAAAACATCAACCCTTACCTTTTTCTAAAAAATGAAGTTAAATCACTGATATATGATTTTATAATATGACTCCTTATCGCTTAGAAATAAAATTTAATATCTTTATTTAACATGTTATTGACCAAGCCATTTACAGCATTGTTTTAAGAAGAAACAAATTTAATAAAAAGAAATTTTAAATGTACACTTTTCTTTAGTTGTATATAAGGGAAAAAGCATTTTATTTTAATGATTCCTTACTGATTGATCTTTTTAATTCATTATTATAAATATTATGTAATCTTGAAATAATTTTAACACAAATTTGCAATTATGAAACACCTCTTATAAGGAATTGAAATTTAGTTCAGTTAATCGATTGATTTATAATTAAGTTATAAAAATATAAAAATTGTTGTATTTTAAACGAGAAGAAAAATTACAAGAAATTTTAGAAATCAAGTACATTACCAATAAAATTTAGCACAGCTTGCGAGTGTTCTGTTTTTGTTTGTTTATATTTAAAATCTTGAATGCTTCAATCAAGCCCAGTGAATCAAAAAATTGCATATTCATGAGTAAATCATTTTAATTATATTTTCTGGAGTAAAAGTTAACCCCTTTTTAAACGAATCATTGTTAATGTGTTAACGTTCAAAATGTTATTTGTCTTCATTACAAGAAATTCGAAGAAAAATCTACTCTACTAAATGAATTTCTAAGACATTTAAATTTTTATACAGTATTCTTAGCTTTAATATTTTTCATTCAAATAAACACAGATTTAGTAAAAAATATAACAGGTTAAAATTATTCCAGAATCTTATTTTGAAAGTTCAGCCTGTAATTCTTTCTGTAAACATTTGAAGCTTCCCGCAGGCGAAATCAATTCATCACTGTCAGCCATGAATAGCAGACGTTTCCCCTCCCCGAGGAAACCCTTGTGGGAACTTCGCTTTACTACCCAAACCCCTAGTTTGACCCTTGCCCGCCCGAAAATCCGCCTCGCTCGTTTAGAACCTACCAAGCCGGCTGGGGCGGGTGTCGTAGTGAGAGTGTTAACCAAAAAAATTGGATTAACCAAAAAATTGTCAAGTTTTTCATTCATGGATTCTAAAATTATTTACACATAATTCAACAACCTGACACAGATAATAAATTTCGTGTGGCCCCCTTACTGCTCAGCAGCATTATTTAAAGGTATTAAATAATTAATTTCTTCATGTCTATCTTGAAATGATACAATCATATTTTTGTTAATAATATCAATTGGTCTTATAGAAAAACATTATCAGATTCCAAATTTTCACATAACAAAATATTTCTGCATATGAAACTTATGTCATTATGAGACTTCTTCATTTTTTTGTGGACAATTTTTCGCCTATTAAAAATACTTCTTCATTATATACAATTGTATAATTTAAAACGAAGCAAATATTTTGTCCTATACCCAACACAAAATCTGCTCTAACGAATTTTTGACTATACATTTTAGTGCTAAATAATTTATTGCAATATAGCATCCTTTCATAAGATGCCACACTTGATAGGCTTTTTTGGTTATTCATGGGCAAGAGCTTTAAAAGTTCGACTTCATGAACTCTAGGTAATTTAAGTGACTTCTGAAGCATAAGTAAGGCACAATTATTTATTTTCGGATTTCTCATGGTAGAGTGACGCTTCTGCTGCATGTCTTGGATATAAGCTTGAACTCTGCTATTTTTAACATTTTCTTGCAGAATCTACAATTTTAAAATAGACTGCATTGCATACGAAGACAATATTTGGCTTGCTTCGCCTCTAGTACCGTGATGAAATTATTTGAGTTGCCCTAGTGCACCTTCATATATGAAACAGGACTGGGCCCACAGTGGACCCCAAGATTTTACAGCCTGTGGTAAATGAAGAAGCAAATGGATATTGTAAGTTTGCTCTTGAATACCATAAATGCCTTTTACGCCATAGACAAATTTTTACAATGCAAATTCTTCTTCTTCTAAATTATTAGTTGTTACTTCATTGCCCAACAACAATGATATTCCATGTACTACCAATGATTATACACATTTTTGCTAATCAAATGTTTTAAGATTATTGGTGAAACAAAGAGGAAAATTCGAATCTCTGAGGCTTTCCAAAATAGAACCTCAGCTGTCGAGCGCAGTTTTCTTGTTGTTTCTTGGGGAATTTTTATGTTCAAAATACGGTTATTAAGAATTTTCAAGGATTTTTGGTTGATTGAAAAATCATTTATTGATGTCTGGATCCAAAGGGACATGATTTGTCTTACTACGCCCAACAGAGCAGCATTTATATAATCAGGGACAAAACTCTGAACTAAATCAAAATTTGGATATAATTCCATTAGTTCTGTTGGCCCTTTCACGCCATGCACTGCTTTTCCAGTCAAAGAAGTTTCTTCAACAAAATCCACACATTGTTCAAAACAACGAATTTCAGGGAGTGGTTGTTGCAATTGATAAATACGGCAGAATTCTTTGCCTTTTTCAACTCGTTCTCCAGAGTGCTGACAAAATCCACAGACATATTTTCTATTGTAGTGTATAAAATTATGTGTAGCTGCTCGAGCCGGCGCATCGCTGCTACAGATTATGGGAAAAACTTTATTAACAGTTTGTTTACTATTTGTAGCATCAATCCATTTGAATCGAGACCGAGTGAGTCGATAAATTCGACAACTCTGTTACAAAGGGTTTTAAAAAAACATTCATGTTGGGTTTATGAGGTCCAAACCATAAACCACACATTAAAATATGGTCTTTTCTTTCATTCGGTGGTACTTCATTTATCGTACACTGAATAGGCCAGATTTGATAATTCGATTTCCTATGCATTGGAATTCCATCAATGTTAAATTGCAAAGAAATGTTATCACTATATTTAAGATTTTTAATTTTTGCATATGCTTCACCATCTAGAATGTCTCTGTATGAACATGAGGGTTCTTCAAAAATTCTCTTATACTTTTTAATATTGTGCATCAAATTTTGATACTGAAATTTTAATTTCAGTTGTGGTTCCAGAGGCATATACATGAAAAAATGTCCCTGCTTCATACTGTCTTGAAAATCAAAACTCCTCAAACATTCCTGGCAAATATCATATTTGTGCTTATCTGACAGCAAACAAACAGTTCCAAAACAATATTTTCAATATATATATATGCTTGAGTTGTATTAGCAAACTGAGGCGACAATTTTTAATAAAACAAATACTTTGTACCAGGAAGGTTAGAAGGAGGCAACAGCGCATTAAAAAGCTGAAGTAAGTCTTGCATGCAAGTTTTAGTTATATTATGTCTGAGGGAGAAAGCAAGTATACTAATATATGCTTCTAACAAACTCACAGAAGATGATGGATGAAGTGGCTCTTTCAAATTTACTAAATTAACTTTAACATCATCATTCTGATTTATGCCATTATCTTCATTATCAGTTGAATCTACATTAATGCAATCAAATTCCAAATCATTGAAATTAATGTCTTCATCAATATGGGGACTGGTTTCACAAGAAAAACTTTCCTCGGCATCACAAAATGCTGACATGGATGTCGTAATGTCATCAGTATCATCAGCATGCTGACTTTCTGATAATTTTCTTTTGGAATAGAAAGTCGATTAAGGAATTGGTTCGTCTGTTCTTAAGAACCTATTGTAAGTTCCTCGTTTTCTATATATCCTATCTGCCATTTAAAATCATTGTAAACAATCTATTTTTTAAAACTTATACGATAAACTGAACTTGAATTAGAGAAGTTATGGGATTTGAAGCAACAAAGGCTAAAGAAAAGGATAAAGAAATCACAACACTGGATGCCACGTTTGTTTGGATGGTAGATGGTTCTCTGGCTGCCCTCAGGCTTCACTTCTCATCAAAAATTGAGATTTTCTTTTATAAAATATATGAGGAGGCAATAATCATTTAATATATTTTGTTATAAAAAAAATCTCTAAGAGTTTTCATTTTATTACACATCTTTTTACAATTCGTTTCCACCTTCATTTTTTAAAATAATAATAACTAGCTGAATTGTTTAAAATAATTAATAAGATATTTCGAACTTAGAGGACCATAATTTTGACACATTACAAAAATTTTTACATGAAAAATGTAATTTAATGAAATTCTGTAGCATAAAAATGAAATGTTACCGGCAATTGAAAGCATGCGCTTTGCTACAGCCATAACCGAATGCAGTTTTCCATTAATTCCAAGTGCGAACGAAATTTTTGTGTTGGTGTTACTTTTACTCGTGTGGAATTTTATTTATATTTTTGATTCGTTATCATGGCTGTAGTAAATATTGCCAAAAATTTTTCCAATTTCTATGCCTTAGAAATTGGAAGAAAAAAAATTCTCGGTCATGAAGTTGAAAGATTGCATCCCTCAGATAGACGATGATTATGACTTGGATACATGGGACCTTAAAGAAATTATAGAAGTGATATGGGATAATGGTACACCATATCCAGCAAAAATATTGCAGTTTGGAGGTATGTAAATTAACTTCATTTATAACAATTTTGTAGTGTTTTGAAACAAATTTGACAAGTATTTCAAAAACTGTAACGTGATGTATTCTTATTATTTCAGAAAATAAAAAGTTAATGGATCGCTTGATTGATGACCTCATCATTGGAATTGTTAACGCAAATCAAGTTCCTTTGATACAAGATCTATCCAAGCGTGGAAAAAGAAATGAAAAGTCTTCCTTGAAATTGTAAGCATAAACTTTTTCAATTTTTATAATCTAAGATAAGGGGTAGATCCAGGCAAAAATTGTGGCTGTTTTGTTGCTCCTTCACAAAATTAAAATTCATATAAACAGTCCTTTACAAAATTTTGTTTTATTAAACCCTTTACAAAATTATTCTATATAAGTACTGAATATTCTCGGTTCAATGAAATATTCTTGATATTAAACATAAAGTATAGCGTTTCACAAAAATGTTTTTATTTTTCACAAAAATGTTTTTTTTTCACAAAAATAGGCCCCTAATAATAAAACATGGATCCACCCTTGAAGATCTTATCTGTTACAAAAAATGCATTACTGTTAATGGAGTAAACATATCTGTATTTTTTAAGCTAAAATAGTTAAATCAAGATCTTATTCTTTTCAAAACAAATTAAATATTCTAATTTGATGTTTATGATGCGTAACTATAAATTTACAGAATTTTATGCAATATAATAGCAATACAGTAAAATCTTAATTATCCGGCATGCTCGGGAAACACCGATTTCCGGATACCTGAAAATTCCGGATAGTTGAAAAATGGGTGGGAGTGGTAGTCCTTTTATTTTTCTTAGATTTTTTTGGAAAATAATTTGTTTTTGTTACTTTGAAATGTGAATTGAATATAATTTTTAAAAATACTTCTGTATCTTTCATAACATTGCGTTTACAGGATGCCTTGCAGAGCGGATGTTTTATTCCAGGAAAAAATTGTCCACGTGAATGGAACAGCGCGAGCATGTTAAATTTTGGAGAGCGATGCAAAATTTTTAAAAAAACTAATTTTCTAATTTTTCCGGTTAGTTGAACTTCCCAGATACTTAAATGCTTGATAATCGAGAATTTACTGTATGTAGGAAATTTATTCATATACTTCATCGCACAACTGGTATAAGGTTAGGTGTTTCATTTGGCATTTTCAAAAATATTTGGAGTTTATCTTTTTTTTATATTAAATGTTGCACTTGATATTAAATTGCAAATACGAGAAGTGTATAAATCGATGAGGAATTACATTTATTTTTCTTCCTTTCTACTGTTGCGAAGACTGTGTAATGTAGAGAGATACTGTATGTAGATACTTTTCCGATTTTGCAGAAACTTTAAAACTTTTTTTAGTGTGGGACGGATGTTTTCACAGGAGATTAGGAGAGAGTGATTAACTATCGGCTAATAATACTGTAATCAGCCCCCCCAGGAAACCTCGTATTTTTGTTGATGCGTTTTAAAAATTAGCACAAAATTTGTCATTCAGTGGCAAAATATATGAATATTTCAGCAACTGCCCATTAAAGAGAAATCGCATACTCCAAGAAAGAGTTGTGAAATAATCGCGTATATCAGAAAACAATGTGGGAAAAATCATGTATTTTAGAAATAAAATGTGAAAATCATGTTTGTTTATCGCCATTGACTTCAATTGAACTCCCGAACATCTGCAAATTGAGTGGCTATGGCGATAAACACAAACCCGATTTTCACAAAATCTCATTGACAAAAATATGAGTTTTTTTTCTTTCCCCTGAGCTTGAAGAAACTTTAGCTTTTATGTCATGTGCATAGAAAATTTATTGTATATAGACAAATCTGCACCCCAGTTTCAATTGTATTTTTTTTTTCTTTTTGACTAAGGGCCTTCTTTTTTTAACAGTTTTAATCTTCAAATTTACGTATATATATTACTTGTTTATTCATTCATTCATTCATTTATTTATGTTATTGGAAACATCACAAGGTGTCACTGAAAAGAAAGCACGGGCAAAGTGTCTTTTTTAAAGTAATTTGAAAAACGATGAATAAAGGCAGTGATAATGATTATAGCAATTGTGAATGTTTAAATGAAAAACTCACACAAAAAATTTAGAAATAGAAAGATTACAGAATGAGTAAGAAAAAATTGAATCTTCTCTGCAAGAAACCAACAGAAAATATAAAGAAATGACGCTCAAGTATAAAGAGAAAAAAAGGCAAATGAAAGAAGAAAATAAAGAAGTGCAAGGGGAATTGATGAAGTTTCGCGTAAAAACAATTCTAGCAGCAAAGCCGGCTCTGTGCAGAACTGACTATTCAAAATATGTTGGGGACCTTTTGGATATTTGTTTTGGGCGTGAAACACTTTCTGAAAGAGTTTTAAAATGCAGCAAGAATCGTACGTCTAAAACAAATGTCTTGGACGAAGGTACGATTAAAGACATTATGACGCACGTAATGGAAAAGTTTCAGCCTATAAGTATTGGCATGGTTCGATCAGCCATACGGCAAAAATTAAATACATGCCATAAATCGAAACAAAGAAACGGAATGTAAAATAATTTTTTTTTTATTTTTTATATGTGTGAGATTTTTTTTGCAGAAAATCAAGGTAGATCAATTTTTGTTTGCAATTAAAGTGTTATCATTTTCATCAATTGTTAATACTATGCAAATATCCACTTTCCGCCATGGCATTTTATATTTAATAATCTGCGAGGTATAATATTCAAAAATTACTAAATCGGTAGAGAGGGGGAAAAACACATTTAATAGAATTCAGTTATATATATTTTTAATAAACTAAATCTTATTTCGAATTCTATACTTTTCTGCATTAATTAATCTTGGAAAAACTTTATTTACTTCTGAAGTGAACCTTTTCCGATATATCATACAGGTGCTAAAATTGATTATTTAAAAAGTGAACCTATTGCCTCATGAAGATTTTTTGTTTATATTCAAGTGACCTTTTTCACATTATTTGATATGTTTCACAAGAGGAATGTTTATAGTAAATTTTACTTTTGTTATAAAAAGTATTTATAACAAATTCATCCTTTTTAATAACCCTGGTGTTAACTTCAGTTTTATTATAGAAAGAAACCTTGATATTAAGTTGAACTGATATCTAAAAAATTGCGTAAAAGTTTTATGCATTCAAATATATTTATTTTTTATATGTTTACAATTTAAAAGTGCAGAAATTCTCTAACTTTCGATTAGATGTTAATTCATGTGTGATAATCTTAATGCTATACTGAGATTTGTTAAGCTGTGGAATGGGTAGATAAATTACATTTCTTGGGATATACGATATATGCATCTTGCAAAATATATATATGTATATATTAAAGAAAATTATTCCCAATAAAAGTTATGCATTGAATTCAATAGAGGATATTGAAATATCATCTTGCAAGAATTTTGCTTGTAAATGTCACCTGGGTCGATAAAAGAGTCAGCAGAAAAACCTTCAGAAAAACTTAACCGTATATACAGTTTTTTTATCTGCAGGTATTTTGAATAAAAGCATGCAGGTAAGACGCAGTTTTTTTTTCTATCTGAAAAAATGTCAGCAAAAAGCCTTCAGGAAAATTGCAGGCATTTCGGACAAAAATCTTTAGGTAAGATACAGGTTTTTTTCCATCTGAAAAGTCAGCGAAAAGCATTCAGGAAAATTGCAGGTATTTCGGACAAAAATATGCAGGTAACATGCAGGTTTTTGTAAAGGTTTTTGCTGACTTTTTTACTTGGGCAGCTCATTTTACCACCCGCAACCCACCTGCATGGACGGTTCTGACTCGAGTTCGTGTTTCAATCTGAAAGCGACTTGACACTTTTGAGCAATCACCGTAAATCTGCAATCCATTGGCAAATGTTGACGATTCAAACAACCCTCTAATCGATACTGATAATTGGAAATGTCCAATATGTTTTAAATATCTAGATCGAGAACAATTCCTCCTATCGGAATGTAATCATAAAATTCATAAAGAGTGTTTGGATTTATGGAACGAAAAGAATTTGAAAAACTGTCCCACATGTCGCAAAACTGTTTTTTTTTTTTTGCTACAATTAGTATGCAAAATGCGCCCTGTTTAAAGAAAAGAATCATTCGAGATCGACTATACGCCATGATTGCCGTGCAGTTTTGATGACGATTAAAGAGCTGTTTGACAGAATAAATTCAAAATATTTGATATTATTCAATCCTGTGTCGACAAAGGAATTTTTGAGAATTTCCAATTTGAATTTTGATTTATCTGATAAAGAAATATATATTCAACATTTGAAAATTTATGCTCTCAAACTTTTGGATTTGAAAACTTATTTTAACAAGATTGACACGGCGAATTTGAAAAGTTTATACGACCTCTTACCGTTGATTCGTTTATTATTATATATTCGAGATGAAATATATAAACGAGATTTTTATCCAGATTTTTTAGAAAGTAGATGGGAAAGTCGTTATTTACTAGATAGAATGAAGAGTAAATCGTATATACATATTGCTGAATTCGAACCTATTAAATACATCGTGGAAGAATACAACAGAATTTTGTTTAGATTCCATGACACATTAGTCTTTTCCTTCGAAAATGATGAAAATTTTAAAGCTTTTGCTAAATTGTTACGTCTTATAAGAGAATATGAAAGTAGCTTATTTAGAAAAGCTTTAATTTCTTTTATTGAACCCATCGATAAACAAATATTAGAACAAATTGAAGGATTCTCGCAAGTCCTTGAAGAAAACAAGGTTTCGAGCGATGACAGTTTTTCAAAATTGAAAAAACATATATCTCATATTGATGATTTGTATGAATCTTGGTCGGACCAGCGTAATTTCTATACAATACAACACGACCTATTCCAATAAGGAAAAAAAGCTACTGTCAGAAATGGGATTCAAACCCACTTCGAGAACCAGAGATTAAATCCTTGGACCTCTCGTCCATTTCAACTGCAAACAATTCCGCTTTAAATCCACCCATTCATAAGCAAGTCATCTTCAAAAAATGCTACCAGATCATTTGACGATTGGCACTCCACCTCTACCGACTCGTTTTCAGTGTTTGGCAACATCGTTTATCCGATTAAATAAAGAGAGAAATATGAGTGATACTCACCATGATAAAACATTTCTGCAGCCTTCATATTTACGAAAGATTGAAAATTTGAATATTATATCTATGAAAATGGAAAAATTCCATCTCTGGGATATTGCTTTACGTGAACATTACAAGAGAAATTCACATCTTTCTGAACATTATTCGGATCCATCCAAATGGATGATTTAAACAAAAAGCACATGTTGTGCGATTTGTTGGCAAGCCACTTGGGAAGTCAATGGAAAAATAAATCTGATGAAGAATAGACGATTCCCCGAGCAGAAAATGTTTGCAAAAATTGGAGCAATTGGAAGTATGTTAAAGATTTTTATACGGCTTCATTTGATGATATAGAAATGTTGAGTATTGAGAGATGGCCTAAAAATGGGCGCTTCAGTCATGAAAAGATAAAATTTATTGCCTTTTTGAAAAATGTTTTGCATGAAAAAATAAATAAGGAAGAATTCATAACGGGTCTTTATAGTTTCGAATGTGTTCGATATTACTTCGATGAATTGCAACGGCACGAATATGCCATCGTCCACGTTGGTCAAAAATTATTCCCAGAGGATGAGGAGTTGATGACCTCTCTCGCAACTCACGATGATGATAAATGGGATGCCTTGATGATTGCTGCTTATATACTGAAATGGATATTTGACGAAAAATTTAGAGAAATAGATGAGAGTTATAAATTTTGTACTTTGATAGTTTTATTTACTTTTTGATTGAAGAAGGAAAAGAAGCAATGAAAAAACTGGCAAGCGAGAAAAGAAAGAAGACTTGTCCTCTGCTAAATACAGTCCTGGCGACCATATATGTGATTGTTGGCAAAGATATTCATTAAGTAATAATAAATAAATTCTGTTTATTGCATTCCCACGATGAACTTTCACTTTCCAAATGAGTTTGACATGACTGCAACTCACCATTGAGTTGGTTCTTTCCTTGCTCGTGTTTTCGTATTAATTCTATATGCTTATTTTCCTACAATTGCAGTTGATTTTGGAGATGGCTTATTTCTTGTTTATATTTTTCCAATTCTTCATTCTCTTGTGGATCGACGGGATTTGAGCACGGCAATCTTAGTACTTCTGATGATTTATCACAATATTCTGTAATTGTAATCGCACTGCTTTCAACTAATGTCAATACACGTTCAGTTATGTCTTCAGGATTATTCATTTTCAAAAGTGTACATAGTTCAACCCATGTATTAGCAGGTAAACCATTAATTTTTTTAAGATAATCTGCAACATGTTTTGATAAATTTTCCAATTTCAAATCTGTGGTAATCCCAAAAAGGGTCGCCAATTGGGATAATTCCTTATTCAGCTCACAGATAATATCA
Organism: Araneus ventricosus; assembly: GCA_013235015.1. NCBI lineage: Eukaryota > Metazoa > Arthropoda > Arachnida > Araneae > Araneidae > Araneus > Araneus ventricosus. The sequence goes on from BGPR01003008.1 coordinate 54,963, forward strand.
CCATTTCTCCTTATTACACGGCTGACATTTTCAAAAAAACACTTGTCCCAATTGTGTCTGTTTGAACAATCTGGAAAGAATGATTGCATTTCATTTTGAATCTGTTTTAGTTTGTTGTGTGACTGCTAGTCTTTATCGACAAAACTGCATTCCATGCTACTTGAACCATTTTGTTGATTTGGTCCAATAAAAAGACCTTGTGGTTTGTATGGAAGCATATTTGGCAATTAGAAAGTTTCATCTCATTCGTTTATGAATGGCATCAACGATTGGCTTAGTAACCAATCGTTATAATACTTTTGTAATTTTTTAAAAATTTTCCATCCAAAAACAATATAAAATTTTCCATATATTTTTAATATAATCTTCCATGACCTGAAAATTATCGTTGAGTAAATCTATGGACAGGTTTATATCGATAATATAATCATCCTTCGTTGAACATTTAAAGTCGTTATAAAGATTAGATATCATCCAATTTTCTTGAATCCGATACTCGCTTTTGAGAAACAAGACAAACTTTCTCATGGCTCTCATAACATACCAATTTATTTTGTTCTCAGCACCGGATCGTAATTCATGCTCCAATTTTTTATTTTGCCTTTCAAGGTTTTCCAATTTTTCCCGCAAGGTGTACTCCCGACTCTGCGATTCCAAATATTGACTACTGGTTGATGTTTCTGCCGTTTACTTAAGAACATTTTTAAACTCGGCTTTTGAATACTTTGAATATTTTTATATTTTAATTCTAGACGTGTTTCATAGCTATTTCTTTCATCTTCAAAACATTTAATCTCAGTTTTCAAATCTTCTAATTCCAATGTGTATTTTTCAAGCAGTCTTTTATTTTCGTGTTCTTTTTGTTTCAATGCCTGGATTTCGTTTTCCAATCTGTCTTTCTCAATTTTACCTTTGTCTATTTCTGCTTTCGCCTCATTTAATTCCATTTGATATACATTTGTCAAGTTTTGATTTTTCAATCTTTTTCTTTCAGATTGCTCAGTCCATTGTTTTAATTCGAGCTTTATATTGTCGAGCTGGTTTTGCAAGTCCTCTTGCTTCCGTTTGTACTCGCTGCATTGGTGACAATCATCCAGTGTTTCCTTCTGCATTGACAAACGCATTGCATATTTACATAATCGAGTTGACTTTTCAAGTCGTCTCGTTGTTTTTTAACATCATTCAGCTGTTGCAGGTGTATGTTGGACTGATGATATTGTTTTCCAAAGTGGAGCTTGGTTCGAGCGGTTGATTGTGGTACAATTTAAACAGAAAATCGAGAAAGCTATTACTTTCTTTATACAGCTCGTTATGCTGTTAGATTAAAGGTCCAGCTCGAACGAATGCATCCATAGCATCGTTTCATATATCTCGTTGGAGTGAATGAATCAAATTGAGCGTTAAAACATTGTCTCGCTTTCGCTCCGATTGATTATTGGCTTGCACGAGGGATTTAAAAACCATCTTGATTATAGCTGATCTTGTGGTCCAAAGGTAATGTAAATAACTTGACTCAAATCGATATACATGTGACGACATTTTTCACTGCTTTGAATGGCTATCCATGTTAATATGCTGTGAAATAAACGTAATCCAAACCCCCAACGACTCACCTACCACTGAATTCCAAAAGTATCCCACGCTTTCTGGTTTCTGTACAATGGCATCCAACCATTCAAACGACAAAATTTGAATCTTTAGAAGTTTCCTGCCTCCAAAGTCGCCAGACAAAACCATTAAATCTTCTACGACACTCGAAAAGGATGATTTTGATCGAGTTCCTCTGAAACCAGAGCAATCTTACAAATACGTTAAACCGTTACCCAAGAAGCGTTCAGAGAGAAAACAATTAGAAGCTCACCCTTGCAGAGCCTGTAAAAAATTCTATTGTCAAGTACCTCCAAGGCACTTTCAAAAATCTTGTCGACACAGAGGGCCGACTGGACACCGACCCCGAAACATTATTGGAAATTGGATTTTCCCGATGATTACAAAAATCCTATTGAAACATGTGTTAGAATGCGAACTAGAAACAAATACAATAAGAGAATGCAAATGAAGAGAATAATTAAGTTTTCAAAAAATAAATGTAACAAAAAATTCACACGCAGTGAGCATTTTTTTTACATCCGGTTTGGTAGGAATAAAAGGCAACTCTTTTATTTCTCCAGCTCACTCAAGACCGACACCCTACCTGTACAGATGTCTCTTTCAACGCTCTCCGAAGCGAACATGCCTTTACCAACTTGCATGGATTTTCCACTGTATACCAATTCTTGCTCTTACTCGAACAACGAAACGCTCTCATCGAAACGAATTTACCTCTGCCATTATCCCGAATTTCACAACTTGCTCCGACTCGAACGACAAACCTGAACTAATTTAAAATGAAAGCATTTTGACAATATGCAGTCGTTAAGGAAAATTCAAATATTTTGTCACGTCCTGTACATGTTTCTCAATCGATCAAAAGTCATTGCCGAGATTAGTATGGCTAGCATAAATTTACATTCTCTTTACAAGACGATAAGAGAGAGACATTTGAAACCCAATTATTTGACTGATTAACAGAACCCTTTTTACATGAACGATGATAAACGGAAAAATAGAGAAATTATGGATGGGGATTGGATTTTTACGAATAAAGGCAGAAATCCGGATAAGTTGCAAAATGAGGTTCAAGAAATGTATAAGGAAGACAACGATCCCAATCCAAATAAAAGAGTTGCTGTTCAAGTTCAAGATCAAGCAGAATTTTTGAAAGAATGTGGGATACCAGTTTCGGTTTTTCCCAACTTGCCAGAAACTATTGAATTTATATGCACGACGACCATCTCTGAATCTCCTAAGCGAAAGCATACATGTAGAAGTAAACGCATATATTGCTCTCAAACTGACGCTTGGATTAATGACCGATATATTGAAAATTTATTGAAACGAAGAAAAAAATTACTTTAAGGATGCACAACATAATGCTTAAAAAATTAACCACAGGTATGGTGGGTATGAAAGGCTACGCGTTTGGGTCTCCAGCTCATTTGGCGACTGGCACTCTGCACGGGTGTCTCTTACAATCATTCCTCTGAATCGACATTGGACGGCTCAAGGAACCTCTCTTCTGTGGCGACATGGGAGACTGCAGCAACTAAAATCCACTCTGCTAATTTTCTTCCCACGATAACGAATACGATTGCGTTTAAATTTTCCATTCAACAACTATCCATTCGTGCACGAAACGCTTTTACGCTTCAAATGGAATGAAACAAAACATCATACCGAATCGTTTCGCGAGCATTGTGTCGATACGGCTCGCTTCATAGAGCAATTTTGCCGGGAAAAAATCTTTTACAAGACACGTGGAGCGGAATTTCGTATGCCCGACTCGTTGGATTTCTTTATGACGTTGGTGATCAGACCCTTTTTGATCAGAACCACCAAAAGCGGTTATCAACATTTCACGGGACATGAACAATAGGGTGGATCGAAAATTCAAAGTGTGGGTAAAATAATCGGCATAGGGTGCAAAAGTTGTCTTTTAAGTGTACTAGCATACATGCAAAATTGTTTCAACTTTGTTTAATATCTTCCGGTGCCCCAAGACGCTTAAATATTTGCAAAAACACGATTTTTATGCAAATTTCGAATTAAAAATCAAAAATTAAAATTGTGTTAAAGAAACGATTTTACATGTAGAAAGGTAGAGGAAAGGGCGAAGGAATGATAAAAATACCAACAAAAATTGGAAAATTATCGTAATAAAAAAATATCGTGTTTGTTCGATATCACATTTTGTAAGTGTACAAATTTCGATACATGTAAATTTCAAAAAGACATGAACATTCCACTTGCTGAGATATTGTTTATAAAAGATCGAATATTAGAAAGGAAAATGGTTATTGGAAAAGTGGAAGTAATTGCTACTGAAAAAAAGAGAAAAGGAAAAAAAGAAAACAGATGGAAGAAAAAAGAATAAAACGTAAAATTGTTAAAACTGATGCTGCTCATGCTCAATCAATGGAGCTACTTGAGCTCAACACTATGTCTTCGTCCTTGTATACAGATACGGATGTAATTACCTTGGAATATCAATAATAAAATCGTTTAGATTTCCTTACCTTAACAATGGAATGTGATCGATACGGAGTTACAGATAGAACAGCTACTTCATTTGCCAGTGCTGTTTTACAAGACATTGGAATTGGACACAAAGGAGAGGCTTCGCATGTGGTAGATCGCAATAAAATTCGTAGACAGCGTAAAAAGCTTTAAAATTCAGTTGCAGATTCTACTAAGTTAACAGTGTCTTGATCTCTTTTAACCGGATTATATTTCGATGGAAGAAAAGACAACACAAAAGTACTAATTAATAAAGACACAAAGTACTACCCAAAGACCACGAAGGAGGAGCATTATACTCTTGTAAACGAACCTAACTCTATGTATATCGGAAATATTACTGCTGCAACTGGAGGAGCTAAAGCCATAGAAGAAGCAAAACTCATTTTTTTGCATGAAATAATCTGCAATTAAATGGGCTAACAGTAATTGGATGCGATGGAACAAATGTTAATACTGGGCACAGGGGAGGTATTATTCGCTTGATAGAACTGGCCTCAATAGACCATTACAATGGTGAATTTGTTTGCTTCAAAAAAATGAGTTACCTCTCCGTCATCTACTAAATTCTTTGGATGGTGCAACAACTCATCCTAAAGAATTTTGTCGACCAATTGGTAAAGCAATCAGAACCTGCGAGGTAATTTACCGAACCTGTAGCTAATTTTTCTTCTATAAGTGTGGAGAATATGCCACATAATATAGATAGAATGGTTCTCAGAAATGATCAGCAATATCTATATGATATTTACCAAGAGATATCACGTGGTGAATGTTATTCTGATCTGGCATTAAGAAAGCCTGGTCCAGTTGCTCACTCAAGGTGGCTAACAATTGTAAGTAGAATTTTAAGGTTGCATGTAGTCACAGAAAAACATCTGACAATCTTATTAATCTTGCAACATATATTATGAAGGTGTATTCAACTTGTATGGTTCCATGTCAAGACAAAGCCCTCCATAACAAAAAGAGCGCTGCATATTTGGAGACTTATCTCATTTTTTAGATATTTGGAACCCAATTTAAGAAATATAGTACACACTTTTATTCAACGAAATAGCTTCTTTTGTCATCCTGAAAATTTGCTATTGTCAATGCTCACAGATAACAGAGAGAATATAAGGTCTTTAGCACTACGAAAACTAATTTGTGCTAGAAATGAAAACAGAGGATCATCAGAATAAGAAGTTTTCAAGTACCAAAAATAGACTTTAAAGCAAAGGATGTTTTTGCACTTATTAAATGGCAACGAGTTGGACCTTTTGAACCACCTCTTTTGATGAATGTGCCATTTAAAGAAATTGATTCCATTGTAAAAGTTAGACGGATTAATGGTCAAAATATCCATGCCATACCCAAGCGGTAGAAAGATGTTTTCGCTTAGTGTCTGAAGCGTCGGAAAGTGTATATGGAGGAGAGAAGAGACACCGCTTCGTATTGAATAGGATACAATCAAGAAGTCTTATCAAGCATTATAATACCAAAAAGGATTACATCCTTTAGAAATAAGTAAATCTTCAAACTAATAGAATTAAAAAAATCTATGATGTAACTTCACTTTTCAGAAGTTTTGTGATTTATATCTTGACTATTAAATTATACTTCATGTATTTTTATAAAATTATAATTATTTATGATTTTATACTTTAATACTTGAATAATCTGACAATTTTTAAAATATTTTTCATTAATTCACAATTTTTAATAGATATTTGTAAAAATGTCAATTTTTAACTTTTTGGGGGGCTTTCGGGCCACCAGAAGGTATGAATGAATTTTCATAATAATAAAAAAACGTAAATTAATGTACCCAAAACAAACCTTTTCGTTACGTACTAGCTTCTACTGTTCGTAGTGATGTCAGATAGGAAAAATTTTTTCGAATGTGCTTATGGGGCAGGAAAGTTGTTGTCTTAAGTATATTAATTTATATAATTTTTTATCAAATTCATTTATATCTTCCGTTGCACACAAAGCGCCTGAAAAATTGTTAAAAGAATTTTTTATAATAGAACATTTTTTGTTTTTTTGAAATGTATTTGAAGATGGGATAGGAAAGATTGTCTCTTATGTATGTTAACTATCATAGATTTTTTTATTGAAATCTAATCATG
>BGPR01003008.1:70898-98462 GCA_013235015.1 Araneus ventricosus
AGTGTTTTAGGCCTTGCGGCATAACTGATTGCAAGAAAATGTCAAACTTTTATTTTTAGCAATTCACAATAACTTCATCCCCTGAAGAAACGTTATTGTGCTTTTATTGTGTTTATCATTTCACATTTTATGCTTTTTCGATTTATACTCTCTCTCTCTATATATATATATATATTATTTTAAATATATAATTTTTTCATTATATCGACAAGCAACAATTGCTTTTCCAACACGTTCAAGTTTCCCTCCGTCATTTGTTGTACTAAAAATGTGATCGTGTCACGAGATAAAATTTCGGAATGGTGATACAAGGACAAGGCATCTCGATGAATGACTTTTCTCCGTCCGCAATCTGACCACGATAGTCTATGATTAACGCTTGTAAAGCGTATAAGAGTTAGTAAAAAGTGTAATACGGTTCCCAAATGTTGCTAGTATGAGACAGGACAGTGTTGGCTTCGAGGGATTGTTTGACAGTGTCTGACGATGTCATACCTTTCCAAAACGGACGTTCCATTTATTTACCGTTTTGAAATCCAATCGATCCAAACATTTGAAAGACGTGTTCGTTTGTTCCTTCTGCATCCGCATCAGTTTGCGCGTCTAAGGTATTAAGGCTAGATTCGATGTAGTTTTCGAAATGCCGATGCGACACCTTGGTATGCTTTTCCAATTTCAGCATTTCTTCCAACGTTAAAGCGAAACACGCTTCGTCTTGCAAGACTCGTAAATAAAATTTTCACATCTGTTCGAAAAATTGAAACGTTTTCGACGATCCAAAAAGATTAAAGAAAACTTGAAACGTTTGCTTCAAATCAGGATGTTTGTAGGGTAAAAAATCTATCGTGTCAAAATACATGTAGTAGGCGACTAACATGTCCTGACTCGGTGCCAGTTTCAATCCCAAGATGGTATCGCTCATATCTACCTCGGCGCTCAAGAGAGCCATACATTCTGCCTGAGATTGGTGATTAACGGTCAAGTAAAGATTGGCCTCGTCGCCCTCGAAATCGGCGTTTAATGATTGGGTACGCTCCAACGGAAAGCCGAAACAAGGGTACGTCCAAATGGGATGGTCGACAACTTTGAGAGCAATCGTGTTACCCGGTCCCAAGGAAGGCATGCGAATCACCACGACGTATTTATCTTTGAGCCCAAATTGAGGAACGACCAATAGCCTCACCACGTATGGAGCATTGGGCAAACTTACACATTGTCCTTTATTCATCACATTTCGTAAATATCTTTATGTTTATCCAAAAAGTTGTCTGGTGTATCATCTATAGTAAGAGGGATTTTAAAACTGACAACCCCTTCTCCTTTGGGACAATAAAATGGTTTTTCTTCATACGAGTCATTATTCATACATTCTACTCTCACAATCAATGTATCGCTTTCAACTCGTGTCTTTTAAGTCAATCAGGGAGATGTCAAATCTTGATCTTTTTCGTGAAGAAAAGGACCACAGTCGCAGGCGGATCCATTCCAACCCGTCGATGGAAGAGGTTTCACAATGTCTTTGAGACAGGGATCGGTGGCACAAATGAATGGAAACACATTTAACAAGGGTTTACCGCGATCGTCCTTTCCATCACATTTACATCTATAACGCAATTGTCCCTTAAACATTTCGTAATAATCTTGTACCTCGCCGTGATTCACGGGTTCGTTCAGTTTGTAACCCCACAAACGTTTGTAATCCCACAATCTTATCCTCATGAAAAATTGTTTTGTTTTTCGAAACGGAAGACCATCCCGACAAGGAATAAATGGTATTCGAGGATTGCTGATTGCGCATTCCTACCCCTCGTGGTAAGCAATGCTTTCCCGGAGTCAATAACCGGTACGGTACGTAATTGTTCGTCTGGCAAGACGCGATAGCGATCATTCTTTTCACCGCATAGTTGATGGCAGTCACATGCCGCATCGTTGGGACACTTGATCCCTTGCAAATGACACAACGTTGTTTGAACTTGTTCAATCAACGCCCACGGTATGGATTGTAGAATGGTCGGCGACCTCTACATTGGTTTGTAAAACAAATTAAAAATTGTCACGTCAGAGAAACGTAACTCAGGCAATGCATTGAATCTTTGTCATTGTGTGCCTTTTCTTGCTCGCCTTTAGTTTCGAACCCGTATCGGGACGATCTGGTCAGGGCCATTGCGTTATAATTTGGACATAGAACGATACGCGCAGATTGGTGTGTACCTTTCCCAAAGACTGGTACGTTTTGATAGACAACGAGGCATGCTACTTTTACGTTCAAACCGATTCCAAAGATAGGTATATTCCAGCGATACGGCTGGATAACCAACGCTCGTACATTATCATTCATTATCGCTACATTTTGGATTGGATATCGAGCCCTCCTGTCTTAAAGTCGTACCCACTGGAGGATACTTTTCAAGTGGCTGAGATTTTGAACCACTTGACGAAGCAACTTTCTTCGTCGCTAATCGACATACGGTCAAAAAGGAGCTAAATGAAAGACGATCGTAAATGTGTGCATTGGGATAACCTTTCTTCAATTCTGAAATTAAATATAAATAGTTTGGAATTTTGAAAAAGCCAATAATTTGAATGTCGGTGAGATCAAAATAGAGATGTAATATTTCGAATCCTTCTTTACACGATATCGGAGAATATTTGAGTTTAACGCGAGAAGGATAGAGTGGAATCACCGAAATGGGATGATACGATAGCGAAATTTTGGTGATAGGAAAGGGTACAAACAGTACACCTACGGCCCGTGGTTTCAATTGTAGCAAATGCAATTTGGGTTCAAAGGTAATGAAATGTTCGTATTGAGAATAATCTTCGAGCAGTCGTACCCATCTTCGGATTAAATTTTCCAATGACTCTTTTTTCCCATACGAACACAATCGTTTATAAAAGTAATCTGTCCCAACTTTCTTGGATGTTTCAATGTCAAACATTATTTCTTGATAAACGATTTTTGAAACTAGTTGGTCAAGGCAGTTTCGTTTCGGATAGCGTTAAAAGAGACGTCCGCGCAGGTAGGGTGTCGGTCGTGGATTGAGCTGGAGACCCAAAAGCGTCGCCTTTCATCCTCAACCAACCGGATGAAAAAATAATATAAGGATGCACCAAACGTTGCATCCAAGTCCAACATATTTTTCAATTCTTTAAGCGATTTGATGGTACATTTCATCCTTTCAATTTCCCCCTTCCAATTCAAATCAACAATAAAACGTTGAAATTTATCTTTGTGACCATCGAAAATATATGCTTTATCCTGTTCGTCAATAATATATTGGCTTAGGATTAAACACGAGCTGTCATCTGCAGGAACAACGTGGACGGATTTCGGTCGACCACTTTTATCGAAATTGCTGTGAATTAAATATTTAACGTTAACAATTTCCTAGATCATGGTCAGTCTACGTAAATTACTTAGCCAGTTGTTCGAGGATATATAGAGATTATTGAAAGAGACATCTTTGCAGGTGGGTTGTCTGTCGTAAAATGAGCTCTTGGTGAACGGACGTGATCTTTTATAATCATAAAACAGGATGTAATTTTTTTAATTGTTGTTAATGAATCAAATCACATGGTTTATGTTTTATAATTTTCTTCCAAGTCAGATAGGCTTTGGTTACCGCACACTTCACCGCGCAATAATCACATGGATATTTCAGCTTTTTCTTATCATGGTCGAGGTGAACTTTCATGCAATCGAGGGCCATCTTTTCCAACTTTCTATATGGTTCGGTGCAATACATGTCAATCCTCGGCACTGAATTAACGCATCCATCACATTTCGTTCCCAGCCGGGGACCAGGAGAAGCCTGAACCAGCCAATAGTTTTCACGACCGCTACTCGCGAGTTTTCGAGGAATACCGCCGCGAAGCTCCCCGGTGCAAATCGAGACAGGAACATCACTTCTGAAGCGCCCTCATGGTAGGAAATAGAAGAATTTTCTTCGAACTCATGGTCTGGAGATTGCAAAGGTAAGTTTGATTCAGTTTCATTGTCTGGAGATTTCAAAGGCGAATAAGCTTCCTCCTGATAGAATGGAGTTCTCAAAGGCGAGTTTGTTTCATGGTATTCAGCATCCAAAGGCAAATATGCTTCCTTCCGATAGAATGGAGTTTCCAAAGGTGATACGAGAGATGTTTGAATCGTTTCGAGTCTGGTGGATGCATATGTCTCTTTCGAAATTTCGTTTTACACATGTTTTGAAAGGGACAAAGAATGAGTCTTGATTTCAGTCATTCCGAAGAATGCTTGAAGATATTTGCAGGTGGAGTGTCTGTCGTGAAATGAGCTGGTGACCGAAAAGGATGTCGCCTTTTATAGCCAGCAGACAGGACGTATATGTATATATTATAATCTTTAATGGTTAAAGAATGTTTTCAATTATATGGTCCACATTTGGAAAATTTTTAAATAAAATCCTTTCAATTTTGATGGGTTTCAATCTCAAATCGCTTGTAATCTCATTCATTAAACTCTGCCATTTATCAAATTTCTCCCTATTTTCTTTCCAATTTAAAGCAAACATTTTGCAATCAGAATGTGCAATTCCATTCAATTCCTTCTCCAATTTCTGTATTATAGGTTCTACTTCATACCAAACATTTTTTACATGCCGGCATTTCTCAATACGATTCATCAACAAGGGATTGTTAGAAATTTGTTCAAATTTTCTGGTATGGTGTTGGGATTTGTAGGCAGCATAAAACTTTACAGATTTTCTCTTCACATTGTCCTTCAAGCTGTTATTGTAAAAGTACAAAACAAATCCTTCGGATTCACAAGACAAATCTCCCTTCAACAGATTTTCGTGTTGTTTGGCAATAAACTCTGCGCAAGTTTTGAACCAGTTAAACTCAAATTGCTCCACTACTCCTACATCCATCGGTTTCAGAAGTGAAAATAATCTAGTCGTGTCTGCAAATGTCGTAGAGCCAAGGAAGTTTCAAAAGTTTTGTGGGTAATATAAGGTCAGTTCGTCGGTGGTTTCCTCAACCATCATCTCAAAATGTAACGTAATCATTTCGTTCCTTAAATAATGAGCATATTGACTAACAAAGTCTTCAAAATCCTTTTGTATTGCCGTATCGGAACGGTTTCTCAATGCCGTTTCCATGATTAAAGTTTGTTTCGATCCTACAAACAATAAACCGTACTTTAAGAAATATACCTCGGGAAATTGCTCCTTGAGAAATTCAAAATATTCATAGTGCTCGGGAACATACAAAATGTTGACTAGAGAACCGTCAAATTTGGGAGTGGCGACAATTTTTTCAAGATCATGGAAAATTATTTCGAAATTTCTACTAAAAGTGGGAAATCCTGAACGTAACATGGATACATTTTCCTCGGTTTTGAATAAATACTCTCCACGATAATAACGCGTAGGACCATACGTCACATCCGATGAGCTGAAATAACTCACTCGGATGATTTCATTATCCAAAAATTAGTATTGTTTCGTAAAAGTAATTGATTTTGTATTATATTGGGCAATGATCGCATCCACATTTTGGTATTGTCTCCATAAAGACGCTATGATCGGTTCATGAATCAAAAGTTGTGGATAAACGCACCAATCAATGTGTCGTTTCATAAGAGGGGCAATCACTTGCCATACACACGTGGCAAACTCCAGCTGCCAGTCTGCCTCTTTCGATTCTATCATTAGTTTGGGATACCCCAACCATTTCTTTGGTGGAAATTCAATTTTTGGAGCTTTTCCATGCGAAGAGGCATTGATAAAATTCATGGGAAAACAATATAATCCGATGCGAAAATGATGAAAAAATTTCCTCGTCTGCAAATGATAATAATTTTGAACGGTATCAATCAAAAGAATATCTGCTTTGGCCGAATTCACGATTTCTTTCCAAAGCAGCTGGAATTGTTTTTGAGATCAGGATCATTGTATACGCGATGATAACAATTTTCATACGATTCTCCTTCTAAAGCAAACTGCATTAAAACCCTATCACTTTCCAAATGTTCGACAGATAAATAACGAGAATGATGTGGGATGAGTGTTTTTGCTAACGTGCTTTTACCGGATGCAGAAAGTCTAATGAGAAAAATTACAATTTTAGACGATTTACGGTAAGGAAACGGAGGACTGGGTAAATATGCTGTTTTATCCTCTGCATTTGAAGGGATTTTACCCGTATCATCTGCCCGATGAAGTCACTCCAAGATGAGTAGATTATCGAGGGAAGGAAAATACATGTGTATCATTGCATTTACTTGTAAAGTGTCCACTAGGGGAATTTGATCATTGCGCAGACAAGACATGTGAGAATCAATGGAAACTGCCATAGATACAAAATGGATTACGGGATTTCATGCTGGAAACTCTGATGAAATAAACGAGCTTCTACTTGTGCATGGCCCCTGAAATGTTGATAACCGCTTTTGGTGGTTCTGATCACAAAGGGCTTGGCAACGTCATGAAGAAATCCAACGAGTCGGGCATACGAAATTCCGCTCCACGTGTCTTGTAAAAGATTTTTTCCCGGCAAAATTGCTCTATGAAGCGAGCCGTATCGACACAATGCTCGCGAAACTATTCGGTATGTTGTTTTGCTTTATTCCATTTGAAGCGTAAAAGCGTTTCGTGCACTAATGGATAGTTGTCGAATGGAAAAATTAAAAGCAAAAGAGTCTCATATTCGTTATCGTGGGAAGAAAATTGGCAGAGTGGATTTTCGTTGCTGCAGTCTCCCATGTCGCCACAGATGAGAGGTTTCTTAAGCCGGCCTAAGTCGATTCAGAGGAATGATTGTAAGAGACGCCCGTGCAGATAGAGTGCCAGTCGCCAAATGAGCTGGAGACCCAAACGCGTAGCCTTTCATACCCACCATACCTGTGGTTAATTTTTTAAGCATTATGTTGTCCATCCTTCAAGTAATTTTTTTCTTCGTTTCAATAAATTTTCAATATATCGGTCTTTAATCCAAGCGTCAGTTTGAGAGCAATATATGCATTTCATTCTACATTTATGGTTTCGCTTAGGAGATTCAGAGATGGTCGTCGTGCATATAAATTCAATAGTTTCTGGCAAGTTGGGAAAAACCGAAACTGGTATCCCACATTCTTTCAAAAATTCAGCTTGATCTTGAACTTGAACAGCGACTCTTTTATTTGGATTGGATCGTTGTCTTCCTTGTACATTTCTTTAACCTCATTTCGCAACTCATACGGATTCCTGCCTTTATTCGTAAAAATCCAATCTCCATCCATAATTTCTCTATTTTTCCGTTTATCATCGTTCATGTAAAAAGGGTTCTGATAATCAGTCAAATAATTGGGTTTCAAATGTCTCTCTCTTATCGTCTTGTAAAGAGAAGGTAAATTTATGCTAGCCGTACTAATCTCGGCAACCACTTTTGATCGATTGAGAAACATGTACTGGACATGACAAAATATTTGAATTTTCTTTAACCCTCTGACTGCCACAACGGCTTTACCGGCCCGCCATGCAAATTGCCAGACAAACGGCCGAGCGGCCGAATTGTTGCATGCTTGTTTCCTTCCCCTTTTCAAAACGGTAGTTAAACGGTGCGGAGCAATCTCATCTTGTTAACAACGGTTGTTTCCCCTCCCACTGTCACTCTTGATTGATGTCTCCAGTAAGTGTTCGAGGGCAGATGCTTAATTTACGTTACTCTTTCTGCTTTCTAACTGCTCAAATGACTGAATATTGGAAAGTTTTATATCAGAAATAAATTATCAAAATATCGTTTGCTGATATTGATGAATTCTATTTAGTTTTAATGAATTTCCGAGTGGAAATTTTTTTGATGTATATTATTATAAAGCCAATATCGGAAAGTATGTAAACAAAATGTGCAGATTTTTTTAAAAAAAATAAAAATTGCGTTTGTAGTATTTCTTTTTCCAGACAGTATTTTTAAAGTCTTAATTATGAATACAATGACTTAAATATTCGTACTTTAAAATGTCTTACTGATAAAATATAAAATCCATTGCTTTTTTTAGTAAATCGTGTTTGTAACAATATAAAGTATTTACAAAGCTAAATCTTTTTCCAACCAATACTTTAAACCGTCTTAATTATAAATGGAACGAATTAAATATTCGTTATTCAAAAAATCTTACAGATCATTTGAATAGTGGCAGATATTAGGTATTCAGAGTGCTGTTTAAGTCAGAAAATGTACTTTTTAAAACAATAATGCAATTAAAAGTTCCCGTTGATTAGAATACCCAGTGTTTAATTGTTACATTTATTAAAATTCGATATTTTTTTTCTTCATAGCATTTTATGTTTAATAAAAAGTGTGTGCCTTCAAAAGTTATTTGAAAGGAAAAGGACAGGTTTTGACTTCGTTAATTTTAGCAGTATACCAACAATATTTATAAAAGTAAGTTTCACCTAAAAGGAGAATATCATGCCCAAGTTAATATTCTCTGTTCGGTGTCGCCTCTTTTGTTCTACTTTGTAATTTTAAATTCTGTAATTTTTAGCAAATTTTGATTTATTTACTATGTAAATAATTTTGCTTTTTATACGTTTATCTTAATTATAGTTTCCAACTTCTGAACTTTTTTTCTCTTTTAGATACTAATAAATAAATCTGAGCAATTGCTCTGGAAATAAATTTCTTGATATTTAAATAAATCAAAATTATTTTAGGTTTTAATAAATATAATATATTACAGTGAGTTACAGTGAGTTATCTAGATGATTACGTTCTTGAAATAAAAAAAACTTTAAAATGATCAGATTTTTCTGACGCAGCAATGATTTTAAAATGGTACCTTCATGCTCATTAAAATTTAATATTATGTTTTCTCATCAAATATGTCTTTTACTGTTATAATCATATACAGAAGTAAAAAATAAAGCTTTTAGAAAATATTTTACCGAAAATATATAGTTTTATCACAATATGTAAACGTCCCCTATCCAATCAGAAAAGGTTTGGATACGATGTTTACCTACTTTCATTTCTGTCATCGGCCGTTCTGGGTTTTAAAAGAAGTAGATATCAAAGCACTGTGGCTTTCAGAGGGTTAACGACTGCATATTGTCAAAATCAAACGAGACAATGTTTTAACGCTCAATTTGATTCATTCACTCCAACGAGATATACGAAACGATGTTGTGGATGCGTTCGTTCGAGCTGGACCTTTAATCGAACAGCATAACGAGCTGTATAAAGAAAGTAATAGTTTTCTCGATTTCCTGTTTAAATTGTACCACATTCAACCGCTCGAACCAAACTCCATTTTGGAAAACAATATCATCAGTCCAACATACACCTGCAACAGCTGAATGATGTTAAAAAACAACGAGACGACTTGGAAAGCCAACTCGATTATGTAAAATCTGCAATACTTTTGTCAATGCAGAAGGAAACACTGGATGATTGTCACCAATGCAGCGAGTACAAACGGAAGCAAGAGGACTTGCAAAACCAGCTCGACAATGTAAATCTCGAATTAAAACAATGCACTGAGCAATCTGAAAGAAAAAGATTGAAAAATCAAAACTTAACAAATGTATATCAAATGGAATTAAATGAGGCGAAAGCAGAAATAGACAAAGGTAAAATTGAGAAAGACAGATTGGAAAACGAAATCCAGACATTGAAACAAAAAGAACAGGAAAATAAAAGACTGCTTGAAAAATACACATTGGAATTAGAAGATTTGAAAACTGAGATTAAATGTTTTGAAGATGAAAGAAATAGCTATGAAACACGTCTAGAATTAAAATATAAAAATATTCAAAGTATTCAAAAGCCGAGTTTCAAAATGTTCTTAAGCAAACGGCAGAAACATCAACCAGTAGTCAATATTTGGAATCGCAAAGTCGGGAGTACACCTTGCGTGAAAAATTGGAAAACCTTGAAAGACAAAATAAAAAATTGGAGCATGAGTTACGATCCGGTGCTGAGAACAAAATAAATTGGCATGTTATGAGAGCCATGAGAAAGTTTGTCGTGTTTCTCAAAAGCGAGTATCGGATTCAAGAAAATTCGATGATATCTGATATTTATAACGAGTTTAAACGTTCAACGAAGGATGATTATACTATCGATATAAACGTGTCCATTGATGCACTCATCGATAATTTTCAGGTCATGGAAAATTATATTAAAAATATATGGAAAGTTTTATATTGTTTTTGGATGGAAAATTTTAAAAAAATGCAAAACTATTATAACGATTGATTAGTAAACCAATTGTTGATGTCATTTATAAACGAATCAGATGAAACTTTCGAAATATGCTTCCATACAAACCACAAGGTATTTTATTGGACCAAATCAACAAAATGGTTCAAGTGGCTTGGAATGCAGTTTTGTCGATGATGACGAGCAGTCACATAACAAACTAAAAGAGATTCAAAATGAAATGCAATCATTCTTTGCAGATTGTTCAAACAGACACAACTGGGACCAGTGTTTTTTGAAAATGTCAACCGTGTAATAAGGAGAAATGGTGATATTATCTGTGAGCTGAATAAGGAATTATCCAAATTGGCGACCCTTTTTGGGATTACCACAGATTTGAAATTGGAAAATTTATCAAAACATGTTGTAGATTATCTCAAAAATTAATGGTTTATCTGCTAATACATGGGTTGAACTATGTACACTTTTGAAAATGAATGATCCTGAAGACATAATTGAAAGCAGTGACATAACAGTATGACATTAGTTAGTATATAATAGTAATGACATTAGTTGAAAGCAGTGCGATTACAATTACACAATATTGTCATAAATCATCAGAAGTACAAGGATTGTCGTGCTCAAATCCCGTCGATCCTCATGACAATCAAGAATTGGAAAAATATAAACAAGAAATAAGCCATCTCCAAGATTAACTGCAATTGTAGGAAAATAAGCATATAGAATTAATAAGAAAACACGAGCAAGAAATGAGCAAACTCAATGGTGAGTTGCAATCATGTCAAACTCATTTGGAAAGTGAACGTTCATCGTGGGAAAGCAATAAAGCAGAATTAATAAGAAAACACGAACAAGAAATGACCCAACTCAATGGTGAGCTGCAATCATGTCAAACTCAATTTCAATGTAATAAAGCTGAATTGTTGAGAGTCTAGACCGGATATCGACAAGACTTAATCAAACTCAATGATAAACTGCTACTAGCCTATCATATTGGTGCATAATGAATATGGATTGGTGGAAGACGAGTCTGAGCTTCAACAGGAAATAAACCAACTCAGAGATGAACTATATTTGCATCAATATAAATTGGAAAATAAACATTTAACATGGAAAAGTGAAAATGATGAATTGGAGAGAGGAAAGTTTATGCAAGAAGTAAACCGACTCAATGAAAAACTGAATTTGCTTCAATCTGAATCGCAAAGCAAACATTTATCATGGAAAATGGAAAAAGGGGAATTGGAGGAAGAAAATTTGCACTCCAACGGGAAGTAAGCCAACTCAATGGAAAACTGAATTTGCTTCAAACTGAATTGGAAAAAAACGATTTAACATGGAAAATTGAAAAAGGTGATTTGGAGGGAGAAAAGTTAAAACTTCTATGGGAAGTAAGCCAACTAAATGAAAAACTGAATTTGCTACAAGAGTAATTGACAAATAAAAATGGCGAATCCTTGAGATTTGCAAACGATTATCAGCAGCAAATAAATATCCTTAAAGGGACATTGTAATCTGAAAAAGCAAACTATCTAACTTAAAGGCAGCAATTAAAATATAAAAAGGAATCTCAACAAAAACAAATTAAAATTCTAGAAAAGAATCTCGAAAAACAAACATTTTTGAAAGAGAAATTGAAAGCAAAATTAGATGAAATTATTACAAAAGATCGAAAATCATCATTAAATTAAGAAAAAATGCCTTTACAAGTTGATGAAGAATCTTCAAGTGATGATGGAAATAATATTCAGGGTTCATATTGGAAATTCCCTAGAGTTAGAGAACAACATGGAAACTTAGTAAAGTGTCATCACGATTTACAAGTTTGTCAAGCTCAATTTGAAAATACTCTCCGTGAAAATTGGATATTTAAATCTTTTGAAAAAATTATTCTTGAAATTGTATCAAAAACATTTTAAATTGTTGTGGGATCAGCAAAGGAACATTGTAAAAATGGACAAGATTTTGTTGGAAGAATTAAAAACCAAATTGAAAATGATAAAATTATTTGATAAAAAATCAACCTGGGAATGTCCTTGTAGAGATTTTGTTAAGATATGTTGCTCATGATTTGCAAATTGACGGTGAAAATATTTGTACAATATTGACTGAAAGACTAGACGAAGAAGGAAGCCTTGAAGCATTTCTAGAGAAATGCATGCTAAAGACACAAAATGAGATTGAAAAGTGGAATAATGAAATGGATTATGACTGTAGAGAAAAAGATTTAAAAAAAGTGTTTTTTTATCCGGTTTGGAGGCTATAAAAGGCGACAACTTGTGGCTTTCAGCTCATTTTACGACCTACCCCCTACCTCCACGGGTGTCTCTTTCATCGCTCTCCAAAACCGTCCTGTCTTTATCATTGAATAAGCATTGGAAATATACAAGACGATTCTATTCCTTGCTCAGTCACGCTCGCCGCTGGACCTGGTCAAGTTTCCAGTGAAAGTTCTCGCTCTCTGAAAAGTTTTCACGGCTCATCCAACTGCAAATGCGAATCCTCCGGCCCGAGTAATAAAGAGCAGCAGCTGTACGAAAAAATATTCCACGTCGAAGCCAAAGAGTCCTCACAAAAGATATTCTGCGTCTATGCCAACGAGCTCTGGCAAAAGATATTTCAATTAGTAGTATTAGAGAAGAAGATATATATATATATATATATATATATATATATATATATATATATTGAGCGTCAGGGTATATAAGTCCACAAACTTGGGCCTCGAGTGCATTTCTTGTCCTGCACCCCACCTGTCAACATCGCTTCTCCACTTGGATTCAGCCGTCAACATTTACATGCAACGTTTACTCAGACGTAAATCGTTTAGAAAATTTACAAAGCCAATAACAACCGTCAAACAAATTACCCAGCCGCATCAACAGTTTCCAATGGTTCAAATAGGCTCTTGCGAGAATCCAAATATGGGCAAATTTACAATTATAAAGAGCAACATCCACCAACTTCGAACCACGGCCAAACTTATACATAGAACGAGGGACATGTAAGTGGCCGTCCCTACCAAAATACCAACGATTACGGAATCCATCCGCCTTTGCTTGACTCAATCATAAAGCTGCGCCATTCGTCGGGTCTGCCATAGTAATATAGAGTGCGCCTCGCTATTTCGGCATAGGTTCGATACAAACGGTGATTCCAACATACAAAGAGTAAATAAAACCACAAGATAATCACAATCATCCTTATGCTTGACCATAATAAAGAATATGTCTCTGTTGAATAAAAAACCTCAATTGCACGTCAAGCGCAAACGAAAAGCTGAGACCGAAACGACACCCGACAGACAATCGCCCGTGAAATTTGAAAAAATTCAAGATGCAAAAACTGAAGATTATTATTCCATCCTAAGGTACGCTCAGATGACTACCGGGGATGAAATGTATGCAGAAGATTCGGAAGGTAGTGAAATTCCTTTGAACCTGGACGACAAACCAACGTATACCGTCGTCAAGAAAATCATTAACGACACTGAGAACTTGATACAAGTTCCACCCGTCTCGCTGGATTGCAAAGTGAACTATATTAACGAGTGCGATCGCATCGTTTATCCTATGAATTTGACTACGAGACGACCCATGTTCCCCTTGAACGATGCACTCGACGAAGAATATTTAGCCGACGAGATTGTGACGGAACCTCATTATCCCATCGATGCAGAAGGAAAGTCACATTACGCTCGACGCAACAACGGGGACGAAAAGGCCTCACGAATTCGGAAGGAATTTTTTACTATGCGGAGAATAGGGATGGTAAGCAAGTTTATCCCAAAAAGAGCAACGGAGACGAATATTATCTGGCAAAGGGAAAATTTGATAAATTTGCTGCCCTCGATGCGAATAAGGCTCCATATTACGCTACGCACGAAAACGGTGACGAGCTTTATCCAAAGAAACAAATACAGTAACGCATGAAAAGATACGAGTCATATTATCTCAAGGATGCGTCGGGATACGAAATGTATTGTGTAAATAGCGAGGGAGCTGAATGTTACCTACCTACCCTAGATCCTGAAAAAGTGTACGTTTTAAACGAAAATGGTGAAAAGCGATACTCCCAAACCAAAGGCGGAAAGGAAATTTACGCAGACATTAAAGAACAACCCGTCATTATCAGAAACAAATGAGGTGCTCCCGTCTACGCAAAAGATGAATGGGACAACGCTTATTATCCGACCCAAAACGGCAAAGAAATTGCTTTTCGCGATGCAAACGATAAAACAGTTTACGCTCGCGATTAATACGGAAAGGTCCTTTTACCCCGAGATATTCCCGAATGGTAAGAGAACGACTATATGAACGATTTTTTGAGGTACATAGACGATCGTGGACACGAATTTTATCCAGGGGGTATCCTCATTTCTGCACACGGTTTACCGTTGTACAGTCATACAAACGATCGTACTGTGGCGGCCTCTCGAACCTCTTTCCTTGACATTTGCATTTCATCTCGCACCTTGCCATGAGGCGGCAGGTAAAGTTCTTCCATGCAAGATACTAAGATGGTGCGAAGGTAATAATGCGCGCGCACCATTGGTCAAGGTATTTATAAGAGTACATTTTTCAATTCCGTCGCAGAGAGAGAGAGAGGGCAGCAACAAAGAATCAGCCAACTCACCTTAGTGAAGTATGAGTCTCTGTGGTTGTCACTCAACGTGTTCCTCTTCTCGCCAAGTATTCTTGTATACATGGTAACTTTTGATACGAGATGTATCGTTCTGCAGATTCTATTTCTTTAAATGATTTAATGTTCGAATTGACGAGTTCATTTTTGCACAATATACCTTGTTAAAATATGAAATAAATGCTTATTGATGAACATTTAGCCTGGAATGTCATTCCCAACTTTCTGATCTGAATCAATGATGAAGTAGGGAATTTTGAGGTATCATCTACATTTTTGGTGACCCGGACTCAGAACCATCAGTGTTGCTCCAGGTATTTTTTTGTGTAAATCAAAGTATTGTGCGTGATCGGTGCGTACATAATTTGTTAGATTAATTACTTTCGCGGCAGTATGAGCGATTTTCCCTAGTAACTTCTCGTATTTTAGGTGTTATATTCATTGCATATTTCATAAAGAGATAGGTTTTGTACTACTTTTTCATAAAATGGATAAAGAAGTTAAAAAAGAATTCGAAATATCCCGAGTGGCGCTTCTCCCACCTCCATTTTGGGAACACGATCCCGAGATATAGTTTGTTCACATAGGATCTCAATTTTCAGGAGCCGGTATTTCCGAAGATCCTACTAAATATCACGCGCTGGTTTCGGCGTTAGACTCTAGAATGCTTTCTCAAGCTTAGGGATATTGTTTTAGCACCTCCTAGAGATAGTTCTTATACAGCACTTAAGGAAAGGATTATTTCTCTTTTTTTCTCAATCCGAAAATGCGCGACTAAGACAATTATTGCAGGATTTACATTTGGGAGACCTTAGAACATCCCAGCTTTTATCTCAAAAGAAAAGCTTGGCTAGCGACAAAATAAGTGATCAATTACTTAGGACTTTGTGGTTACAACGGTTGCCTATACAGATGCAAAAAATTTTATCAGCATGCAACGACGAATTGTCTGATCTGGCGTTAATCGCTGACAAAGTGCATGAGGTGTCGGGTTTCTCAGAGATAAACGCAGTTTCATTACCGCCTACAGATTCGGTAGCTGAATTGCGAAAGGAGGTACAATAATTGCGTGAAGAAGTACAGCGACTTGCTCTCAGCCGTAGTGAAATGCCATACCCAAAGAAACCTCGCATTCGGTCAGTATCGCGTACGCGTACACCGGTTGAGCGGCAGAAGCTTAGGAACTGTTGATAACACTGGCGTTTTGGTGAGCGCGCTAGCAAGTGTGTTGCCCCTTGTAATGTTTCGGGAAACTAAAGCAATAATCAGTAATGACGGCTACGGGTGATTTGCAAAAGTTTGACCGTCTTCTCATAACGGATCGTAAGTCTGATTTAAGGTTTTCAGTGGACAGTGGAGCTTCCATTAGTTTCGTTCCAGCTAAAATTTATCGCGGAAGGCGTGGCTCTAATTTTATGCTGTCTGCTGCCAATAGTACTAGAATACGTACGTACGGAGAACTACACCTTAATATTAATATAGGCTTGCGACGCATTTTTCCATTTGCTTTTATAATTGCTAACGTGTCTCACCCGATACTGGGTATGGATTTTCTAACCAAATATGCTTTAATTTTAGACTTTAAAAAGAAATTGCTTACGGATAGCTTAACATCACTTCAAGCTGTGGGTACTCCTTCCCGATGAAAAGCTTTCGTAACACCAGTGTATACAAATTCACCTTACTTTGAAATTTCCTTGTGGTTTCCTGAGCTGTTTGATAAAAGCTTATCGCTTATCATTGCTCAGAAAGAGATTTTTCATTACATTGACTCTTGTGGATAGTCCGTACATTCTAAAGTCATGCGTCTGTCGCTAGAGAAACTTAAAGTGTTGAAGACTGAATTCGATAATTTATTTAGAGCAGAAATTATTGCCCCGTTTAAAAGTCAGTGGAGTATTCCAGTGCATTTTGTGCCTAAAAGGACGGGACACGGCGGATATGCGGTGACGATCGCCGGTTGAATGCGGTTACCATACTTGATCGTTATCCGATACCGCATATCTATGACTTCACTCATTTCTTGCATGGTAAATCCGTTTTCTCTAAAATAGACTCGGTCAAGGCTTACCATCAGATTCCCATTTTTCCTGCTGACGTTCCAAAAACGGCTGTAATAACTTAAATTTGAAGCTGTGATAGGCTCAGATATTTTGGAATAAGCATTAGTCAATTTCATGAAGAATGGAGTAAAACTTGTCAAATATGAAAACCAAGCATTGCTAATGCAAATATCGGCGGAAAACACTGAAGAAGTAGAACTAACCCACATACGAGATCTCAAAGTCAAAACAGAGCTTAAGAAGTTAATAGAAAACTACAAGCCGCACAAAACAGAAACTACGGTCGTCACCATGAGAATTATCTTGAAAGATAACGAACCAGTTTGCCAATCACCACGTCGTTTAGCATTTACAGAAAGAGAAGAAGTAAATAAGCAAATTGAAGAAGGCATGATACGTCCAAGCTCATCTGAATACGCAAGCCCTATAGTGTTAGTCGAGAAGAAAGATGGATCTTCAAGAATGTGCGTCGATTATCGAAAATTGAATCAGAAGCTCGTGAAAGATAAGTTTCCTCTATCATTCGTCGAAGATGTTTTAGACACTCTACAAGAAGCGCAAGTTTACATTAGATTTACGAAACGGATTTTTTCATGTCAGTGTTGACGAAGACTGTAGAAAATTTAAGTCTTTTTATATTCCAGATGGACAATTTGAGTTTAGCAAAGTTCCTTTTGGACTTAGTACAAGTCCTGGTGTTTTCAAACGATATGTAACAAATATTTTCAGAGATCTCACGCGCAAAGGAATTTTAATCAGCTACATGGATGACCTCATCATTCCGTCAAAAGATGAAAAAGAATGCTTACAAAAACTTAAATTTGTATTCGAAGTTGCAAAGAAATACGGTTTGGAAATAAAATTCAAGAAATGTCAATATTTAATGCGAAAAGCCGAATTTTTAGATCACATCGTCGAAAATGGAACTATCAAGCCATCAATTACGAAGACGTTAGCCGTTAGAAAATTTCCAGAACCAACGACCGTGAAGCAAGTACAAAGTTTTTTGGGATTAACCGGATAATTTCCGAAAGTAAATCAAAGATTATTCGAAGATTGCGAAACCATTAAGTGACCTCACGAGAAAAGAAAATCAATTTGTTTTTGGAACACAACAGAAAGAAGCTTTGAAAAATTGAAGAAAATAATGTCCGAATATCCTGTTTTAAGAATTTACAAATATGGAAGAAGAATCGAATTGCATATTGACGCAAGCAAACAAGGTTACGGAGCCTTATTATTACAGGAAGCCGAAGATGGAAAATTACATCCAATTTATCACATGTCGAAGAAAACAAGCCCTGTTGAAGAAAAATATGACAGTTATGAATTAGAAGTTCTCGCAATTATTACAGCATTAAAGAAATTTCGTGTATACCTTTTGGGTCAGCATTTCAAGGTAGTCACTGATTGTTCTGCATTTCAGAAAACCATGCATGAAAAGGATTTGATTACACGCATAGCGAGATGGGCTCTCCAATCGGAAGAATTTCATTACGAAATAGACACAGAGCCGGAAACCGAATGCAACATGTAGATGCTCTAAGTAGACATCCATATATGATAATCAGCAACGATACATTAACAGCTAAATTGAAAAAAGCCCAAGATGAAGACGAGAACATTCAAACATTAAAATCGCTTTTGGAGAAAAACGAAGCCGAAGAATTTTTAGAACGAAATGGAATACTTTACAAATACATAAACAGAAGAGATTTAATTGTAGCACAGAAGGAAATGCAAGTTGAATTAATCAAGTTAGCTCACGAAAACGGTCATTTTTCAGTTGCGAAAACGGAAGAAATTGTCAAGCAAGAATTTTTTATTCCAAATTTAACCAATGTTGTCAAAAGCGTAATTTTCAATTGCAGTCCGTGCATTCTAGCAAATAAAAAGAGTGGAAGGAAAGAAGGTTTTTAAAATCCTATTCCAGAAGAAGAAACCCCTTTAAGCGCATACCACATTGATTTCAAAGGACCTTTACCATCAACAAATAAGAATTATCAACATATTTTTACTGTCGTAGATGCATTTACTAAATTTACTTGTTTCTATGCTGTAAAGACCGTATCAACTGAAAGCACTTTGGAAAAATTAAAGTTACAACTGAAGACTTGGAAATCCAATCAGAATTATATCCGATCGGGATCAGCATTTACTTCGAAACCATTTTTTGATTATTGTACCGAAGATGGAATCCAACATTTACAGATAGATACTGGTGTACCATGTGGAAACGGTCAAGTCTAAAGAATTCATCGAACACTCATTCCAGTCTTAACTAAATTATCGTTAGACGATTTTACTAAATGGTACAAATACATCGATAAGCTACAAAGAATACTTAACAGCATTATCTGTCGAAGCACTAAATGGTCACCATTCGAACTTTTAGTTGGTACCAAAATGCGAAATAAAGAAGATATCCGAATTCAAAATTTATTACTCGAACAAATGACTGAAGAACTGCACGAACAACGTGAATTACTTAGGAAAGGAGCGAAGAAAAATATCGAGACCATACAAACCGAGAACCGGAAAACATATAACAAGAAAAGGAAACAAGCTCCCTAATACAAGAAAGGCGATTTAGTAGCCATACAGAGAACTCAATTTGGTGCTGGACTTAAACTAAGACCGAAACCACTTACCCCTTATAGATAAACCCTTATGTGGCCATTTCGTTCCTTGAACGGAATCCCACATAAAAATAATTGTGGGATTCCGTTCAAGGAACAAAATGACCACATGCATAAGTACCTGTATGAGCTCATATTGAAAAATTACGTGTAGCCACGTGTAGTTTTAAGCTTCTATTGTTGATTAAGGTTTATAAATAGGTTTAATATTGTTTCTATTTTGGCACCGATTTTAAAAAGAAAATAATTTTATACTTTTCAAAACACGGTTTATCATTTTTTAAAAATTTATTTTTTCACATGAAAAGTTAAGCGCGGACACATACATGAAAACGTAGCTGACCTTTAGCGGTTTAATGCTTTTTTCCTTATTTATGCTGATTCATCCACACGGAGATAGTGATGATTTAATAGCATTACCAGAATTAATTTATTTCTTCAATTTCAGTGGATTTTTTATGGGAGTTTAAAGATTTCCTTTCTTTTTTATGCAGAATTCGGTTAATATTAAAAAGAAGCTAAGCTAGAATTAATTTTGTTCCATCGGTTCTGTTTTTCATGCTTTTTTTATTTTTTAAACACTCTGTCTGTCTACAAATTAGTATACACACCATGGGATACTGTTTGGATTCTGAGATACGACACGGGTTTATTTTAGCTAAGTTCAGCATTTTATTTTATTTTTTGTTTTATGCTGTTTCGTTGAGGAGGATTATA
Source organism: Araneus ventricosus (assembly GCA_013235015.1). NCBI lineage: Eukaryota > Metazoa > Arthropoda > Arachnida > Araneae > Araneidae > Araneus > Araneus ventricosus. The sequence continues at coordinate 91,120 of BGPR01003008.1, forward strand.
AGACAAAAAAAGGAGAATTCTCACCGTTGTGCTTTTATTCCTCGTATCTCAGCCATAATAAAATCGGAATTTTTCTTGAAATACATTGCCATAATTGTAAAATCAATCCTTGGCAAATTATCCGATTTACTTGTACAAAACCAATATCCATTGTGAAATTGAACGTTGAATAGTAGAAAAGCCAAAAACTACACTTTTAAAATGTTAGCTGGTACAAACGCCTTGATTCAAAGCAGGGTATAAAAGTAGCGAAAGAGAAGTATGCGAAGGAAGGAAACTTTGACGTCAAAATCTACTCTGCCAATGAGAGTGCGTTTCAGATTGCATCATGATTCCAGCTATTTCAGTACATCTTTCGCTCTCAGTATTTAAATAAATAAATTTTATGTAAAATTTCGCTTGCATATTTGAAATTAGAATGATTTTTTTTCTGCAAATACGGATGGCTTTCACGTGTTTTTAAAAAATGCTGAAGTTCCCCATTAGAAACGGAGGCCATCCGCGTTTTTGCGCACGCGCCAGGCAGCGGGATGTTTACATTTAAATTTCCGTGGAACCGAAATTTCGGCTATGAACAGGATTGCGTTCCCTTTATTAGATAAATTATTATTGATAGATATTAGTTGTACTCAAATGTGAAAGAAGCACAGCAATTGGCTTCGCACCGAAGAGATTCAGACAATTTGTGAGATCGTAAATTTCCCTTCATCTGTCTAAACGAAAAAATATATATAAATTAGCATCCACACTGGATACTGTTTGCTTCTTTGAAGATTTAATGCGAAATAGGAGTTATAAGCAGAATTATTTCATTTTTCCATTTCAAGGAGATCTTTTTGGTGAATTATTGCAATACCTGACGTTATTATTAATATTTTATTTCAGTATTTCTTTTGTTGTTAATTTTGTGTATTCTTTTTTTTCTGTTATGAATACGGATCATTTTGATAAATTATGGGATCTTAAAAGTATTGGACAGACATTATCTATTTATAGAAAAGAGCGATTTGTTTTTTCGTATGTATGCATGCATGTTCGGTTTTTGTGCTTTATGCACTCCTAAACGGTTTGACTTAGGATTAAATTTGGTAAAGTGATGGATTAGGCAAGAGGGAGCTCACGCCATAAATTGTTTTAAAAAATTGAATTAGATTTGCATTTATTTAATTTTAAGTAATAAATTCCGGTGCTTTTATACCCATTTTTGCGAATTTTTTTCCCCCATTATCAATTATACACGCGCGAGAAGAAAAGTTATGCTTCCAGTATTTTAGTTTATTATTTTTTGCATATTTTTCTCTATTGTTTTTGTCTTCTGATGTTTTGTTTCTCTTTGAGCCGTTTTTCATTCTGTTTGAGCCGTATTGAAAAAAGTTGGTTGGAATAAAAAGTTTATTTTTTTTTCTTTTGCAATCAATTCGCGTATATAATGCAGAAATATCATGCTTCCGAGTTATAATATACTAGCAGTACGCGCACGGCGTTGCCTGTGGAATCAGGACTTCAACAAAATGAAAAAAAGATGCCCACAATGACTTGAAAAAATTTTGAAAACAAAATCAAAACAGAAGATACACATTATTCATTTTCCCGCTTATTTTTTTCGCGATAATGACATTTTATTTGTAGAAAAGTTAATCCAAAACAATATTAAAAAATTGCAAAGGGAAAATCATTGTTATACTGCAAGCAAAGTATGCGAGACGAATAAATACGTTAAGATACTGCCGAAAATAATAATCAGTCATTCAATTGAATTTCACCTGCGCTCTGCACCGTCAGCCAATCAAATTTCCAGCAACGTTCCGGAAAAAGTGTCGCGGGAGGAAACTCGCTGGAGAAAAATAACTTTCAACTGACCAGGAAAAAATTAATTCTAAAAAAATGGGAAAAGATATTTTAACCCTTCTTGTTTTAAATCCGACAGAACCGTTCTAGTTATAGGCTGAAAAATATTGAAAATAATAGTGTTATTAGAAAGACGGATGCAGCAAATTTAAAAACAAAAATAAAATTTCGATGGCAAAACTGATTATTTTTTATAAATTTCTCACAATTCACTAAATTATGTTTGAAGAATTTCATTAGAAAGAAAATTGTTTGTTCTATCCGATGATGCATTGATTTTTTTTTCAACGATCATTAGAAGAGATACTACAGCCGTAAACATGCCAAAAATGATCCAAAATAACACAAAATATTAAATAAAATATTTTCTCGATTAAATTTTAAAATTACGGCTTCGAGGTACATTCAGTCACCATTATGGCTACCTGTGTGCCAAATTTCATGGCGGTAAGTGCGATAGATTCGTCTGGACATAGCAGACACGCACACACGCGCACAAACATTGCATTTTATAAGTATAGATAAAACATTGGAAAAATCGTTTCCTTGTATTTTTTATATCTTTTTTCGTCTTTTAATGTTTTATTTTGCAACAGATATTTTTATTCAGATTTTACTTTGCTTAAGATTTTTTTAAAGTTTATATTTTTAATCAGCAACGCAGAGAACCAGGATGCAGAGCTCTTGTTACAAATCAGAAGGTTTGTAGCTTTTTTCAAGGATCAATGGTAATGGTTTTTCTGTCTTTGTTGATGTCAAAGAGGCCCCTTAGAAGAAATGGATTCTACAATGGCAGGGGTCGGTCCTAGACCGACATGCAAACCTTTTTGAGCGACTCTTTTGCGCACTAGGATGCTTGAATTTTGATTTTGAAACTCATTTTGCACTGTAAGTTTTGTCTTATTAACTGCAATGTGAGAGAAACGGGTGCCCTTGATACTTTTTACTTAAGCATCTAAAAGTCATAAGTTAGAAAGTGATGACGCGTTTGAACGTTACAGGTGAAAATATTTGATTTAAATTTGTACTTTTCAATCTTGTGTTCTAAAATTTGTAATTTTATGGTCCTTGAAATTTCTTAAAAATGTCATTCAAAATTACTTGAATTTTTTTCTTCAATAAGAATGGGAAATCTGAATAAATTTTATATGAAATGGTATCATAATATTTCATACTGAAAAACATATCTTTTGAAATTATTTTAAACATATTTTTTTTATTCTTGTTACATTTGTAGCTAAAGGTGCGTATACACTTGCGAGCAGAAGCCGAATAGAACAGTTTGTGAACAGATGTAGACGCACAGATGTTCGCAAGTGTAGACGGGTTATTTTATTCGCCGCGAACGGACAGGGTGCAGCTGGCGATGAGCCAAAAATTGTCGGATTATGGAAGAATTCAAAGAGATTCGCTATTCTAGTTGGCACGGGTTAATGTGCTGTTCGCTGAATACCGCGAATCTGCTTCGAACTTGAAAGATCATATTTAGATAGGCGTGTGCTTCTTGATTTTTTTTTTGCGATTTCTCTTGTAATTATGGAGTGGACAGAACTAAACATATTCATATTAATAGAAGTTTACAGAAATTAGACTTTTCTCTCGTATCCAAACTACAAGGAACGTTGTAGAAAAAACTTAAAAGAAGGTTTCCCGACAGACAAAGGTGAGGAAATAAAAGTGTCAGTGGCCTATTGTAAGAAAAAGATTATATTATTGCTTCCACCGGCGCGGAAAACAGGGAATAAAGAATTCCATGGAAAAAGGAAAATATAAGTTATAAAATATGAAGAATACAAATATTATATATTTTTTAAACAATTCTATTTTTTTTATTCTTGACAACAATTTTTTTACAACATTAGCTTTATGTAATATGTTTTCAATTACTTGTCATCTTGGTTAAGTTATAATTCATAATATGTATTTATTTAAAATTTCCCCATTGTTGTTTGATGAGGTTAAAAAATATGAATTTTATATAAAAATTGAAATTAATGCGAAAAAGAAAGAACTTTTTTTTGTGCTCGCTTTTGAGACAGAACATTTTAATATTAAACATTTTGAACAAAATATCTACGCATGGTGAAATTTTCCTTAATTAAAATGTCTAACACCAAAGAGACCTGAATTGTAATGATTGGGAAATTAAAATGAAACTTAAAATCTATAATTAGAAGGCAAAAGTAAAGTAAGTGTTTTCGTTTTTCAATTGTTATTTAATTTGGTTAAGTTACTAATTCGGAGCGCATATGTACTTCAAATGTCAGCTTTGTCGTTTGATAAGATATTGTAAGATTAGATTTAAAAATATGAATTTTATGCAAACAGAAATTAACGCTAAAAAGATTAATTTTTTTCAACTCTGCTTTTGAATATTTTTATATTAAGTGTTTTTTTAATATTAAGTGTTTTTACCTAAATGTCGCATAGCCGAATTTTCATGTTTTCTTAATCTAAATATCTAAAACCAAGGAGACCCAAATTATAATGGTTGTGAAAATTGACATGGAAGTTAAAATTAGAAGGTAAAATGAAAATAAATACTTCCTTTACTGCAATTCCTTTTTGTTAAGTTATAAATTCGAAATGCGTCACTATTAATATTTTACTTTTGTTGTTTGATAAGACTAAAAAATATAAATTCGAAATAATTGTAATATTAAGTGTTTTTAACTATATGTCTATAATCATGGCCAAATTATAAATTCATCTAAATTAAAATGTCTAAAGTTTAGTTTAGTTACATTAACGTCCAGTTCTGAAGAAACGCGACGGCTATTGGGACGGACTTTGTCATTTTGAACCGTGGTCAGATGACAACGACGGCACCTGAGCTGGTACCCTCTCCAAGCTTCCACACCACACCAGAGGAAGGACATTTGGCCACTGCATGGCGTGCAATGGGTGCCATATACGGCGGATCTTCTGGAAAATCGGGTTTCGAGCCTGGAACCATCCGGCCCCGAAACTGACACCTTATTGCTATGCCACTGCGGCCGTTTAGAACGGCTAACAGAAAAGAACCTGAAGCACAATAATATCGAAATTAAAAAGAAGAATTAATCGGTAATTAGAAAGTAAAACGAAAATAATTTTTCCAATTACTTAAAAAAAATCAGTTTGAAGTTGGTGCAACAAAATATTTCTCTTTACAAGACTTATCAAATAAAGCAAAAACTATTTCACTGAATGAGGTTTCAGTTGAGGAACATTTTAAAAAGTATGTAATGTTAAAACTGTGTAAGTGAAATTCTACTTTGGAGTTTATGTATCAAAGAAAGCAATGTTTTTTAAAACATTTCGCTGTATAATAAAGTTGCCTACTCAATTAATTCAAGCGTAAATTGAATAATTCTCTAAATTTATTTAGAGAATTATTTTCTTTATTGTCTTTTATGTCATTTATTTTCTGTTCATTTATTATCTTTCATGCTTTTCTTGCCGTGTTCAACGCGCTTCCAAAGACATTCCCCCCATTAAGAATCCTTCCTCTGCCACTGAGTTCATGACTAATGCGTTCAAAGCATACGCTATTCGTCTCAATCTGATAGAACGAGATACATTCGTAATGAGAATAATTTATTCCAACACCCTGTGAGACTAAACAAAATCTTCTCATTTCGATTCGAAACGTATACAAAAGTGATCAAAGTCATAAATTTTCAACTCTGTCCCCCCTAGCCCTTTCAAAAAAAACCCTCCTCTATCGCTGATTGACGGATTCCAAGCCCGTTCGTACATTTCTATGGAATGCAATCTGTTTGTCTTGAAAAATTTCCTCAAACACGCAGCAAATCGTAAACTAAGTGCTTTAATCATGTTCTGTTCGCCAAGTGTATACGCACCTTAAAATGCATGCTATAACACATATGAGAAAGTTAAAAGTTGTGAACTTGATATTAAATACTCTTTGACTGATTTTTATTTTATTTGTTTATCTCTGTTTTCTTAGTGTTTGAGTATTAGTACTTGTGGAAATTTTGTTGTGATTGGTTATAACACTGGCCACTTAGATAAATTTAATATCCAATCTGGGATGCATAGAGGCTCTATTGGAAAAGAAACAGGCATGTATATTACAGTTTTTGTCGTTTTCGGAAAGTGCTGTTACTCAGGAGAATGTAAATTGAACATTTTCTAATAATGAATAAATCATTTGTTACAAACTAAATTTTTTTATATAATTTATAGCCCATGATGGAAGTGTGCGTTTGTCAAATGGTATTATCAGGAGGTTCTGACACTTTTAAAATTTTGGAAATTTAAAGATCATGGTGAAATTGCCACCATGGAATTGGAACAGAGTGTGTCTAAAATGATTCCTCATCGTGAAAGGTAAGTTTCCATTTACACTAATATTCATGTCTATTTTAATTCTGATATAAATTTAAAATTGTTCTATGAATTGATTTTAAAAGTAAATTTTAAAAATTTGCCATATATTCATAGTATAACATTTGGAAGAGGAAAAACATTCAATTGTTTTTCCCTTCTGTCTCGTTTGCAGGTTCCCTTCCCTTCTTTTCATGTACATAATATTATTTTTGGAAACATGTGATTTAACTATACAATAAGCAGTATCAAAGTACACATACAGTTTGCGTAAAAATTGTGAGAATGTTGGAGGTTTAAGTTCTCTGGTGTTTAATACTGTTTAATCAATATTGGGTAAAGAATTATGTAGCAGTGCTTATTGCTTAAATTTTTATTTATTTTAGTGCTATGCTTGCTGTTGCCATGGATAATTTTACATTATGTGCTTGTGGATATTGAATCAAGACGCATTATAAGAGAATTTACTGATAATGCCGGAAGCATTTGTGATATGGTAAGATATGTTTTTTATTAGGCTTTTTTTCTCTTATTTGGTTTTTCTTATTTGATATGATGTAAAAGACAGAACTAAGATCAAAAGAAATTGGAAAAGAATCTTTACAGCAAAAACTACATCCAATATTTCAAGTTTCTTTTAAGCTAAAGCGCTAATTAAGTTAAACTTTATTTTTTATAATAGATTTAAGAAAATGTTTAATTTTACAATTTTGTTTTTCTTGCTTGATCTTTTGTCCTCCCCCATCTTTTATACTACTTTTTCCCTCCTTTACATACATTTTTTACTTCTGTTTTAAAATATCGAAATAATGTGTGCAATGGGCAGAATGAGATGTTTTAAGATATTAAACACTAAGGATTTTTTATAATGCATCCCAAGTAAAAAAGTCAGCAAAAAACCTTTAAAAAATGAGATTTTACAGGTATTTTGAAGGTTTCTACAGGGATTTTGAAGGAAAATGAAAACTGCAGGTTTCCTTCAGGAAATGTACAGTTTATTTAAAGGTTTCATGCAGGCATTTTTAGACCTCTAAATAACCATTCAGGTATTTTGAAGGAAAATAAAAGCTGCAGGTTTCCTTCAAGAAATGTACAGACTTTTTTAAGGTTTTATACAGGCTTTTTTCAACAAGTTTATAGACTTCAATTTACCTTCAATGACT
>BGPR01003008.1:98562-152371 GCA_013235015.1 Araneus ventricosus
AACAAGTTTATAGACTTCAATTTACCTTCAGTGACTTAGCAGATTTTACTTCAGGTATTTTGAAGAAAAATGAAAATTGCTCTTGATGCAGGAAATATGAAGGTTTTTTTATTGTATTTGGGTTTCAAACAGTTTCCTTCAAGAAATGTACAGGCTTTTTTAAGGTTTTATATAGGCTTTTTTCAACAAGTTTATAGACTTCAATTTACCTTCAATGACTTACCAGATTTTACTTCAGGTATTTTGAAGAAAAATGAAAATTGCTCTTGATGCATGAAATATGAAGGTTTTTTTTTAAATTTTATTTTCGGTTTCAAACAGTTTTAAATAATATGGTACATAATTTGGATTCAATCAGCTTGTAGTAGATATAGAGGGAAGGGGAAAGAACTAGGGTGTTAATATATATATATAAATTTTTAAAAAAATATTAGATATCTTTTTTCTATTCATTTATTTATACATATTCAGCAGTATATTTTATAGTATACCTGTGAACTCCTCACCATAAGAATAAAAAAGATAGAGACAAAAATTCAGAAAATTTCGATAAAACCAAGATTTTCACTTTTGGAGTATGCAAAGCAGAAATATCGATTTTCTCTTAACCAGTTATAAAAAAATCGTGTAGTTGAAAATAAACTTAAAAGAAAATTGTCATAATTTTCTACTGTTTATAGAAAAAAGCAAATACTATGCTATGGATAACAAATGTAAATATCTCATTAAATAAACAATGTCCAGCCTAAAAAATCATCAATACACATTAGGAATACATTTATATGCTTCATTTTCAGACCCGTAAGGCAATAACAAATGTTGTGTATCATCATGATTTGCTTTGCAATAGACATGGCAAGACATGACCATACTATTTTGGATTAACTCGCATTACATTCTTTTGATTAAAGCTGAAAAAATATTCAAAGAAATAAGATTTTTGCATATAATTTTAAAAATGATTTTTTGTTCACTTTTTATAGAGATTTGAAAAAAGGGGGAGGAATCTGAAAACAGGAAGATTTCGTTTTTAGGTGGAATGCATGAAGAAAATACAAAAATCAGGTGACTGGCATAGAGTCATAGTTTATTTACATGAGTCAATATGCTTCAGAATATGATCAGCAATTTGCAGAAAATTGAATCCTCATCTTTTGATCCAAACTTGAAAATTACGTTTAAAAAAATTCTCATTTTGAAAAATAATAATAATTGATTTTCAAAATAAACAAAAAAATAAGAAATTAAAACACTAAAAATTCAGGAAGATTTCATCTTCTAGCGAAAAATATGAAAATTAAGAAGATTATAGCAATGAAGTATATTTAAAGTTACATGTTTTCATTAAAATAACTTGGTAAGATTTATTTAGAACACTAACTAAATGATGATACGATTTATATAATCTATAGTTGATATTTAATAAATAAAATGAATAACTAATTTTGAAAATAATAGTAAAGGTTACAAACAAATAATTACCTTAATTAGTAGCACACAAATATCATAATAGTTCCTTTTCCATTTTATAAAGTTCGAGTGATTCCAAAAATCTAGTGATACATGATGCATATATGTGTATGTTAATAAAAAAAATATGAAAATTTGATACACTTGTTAATTGATATCAACTTTTTTATATTAGTATACAAGTTCACATATTTTGTTCATTCTTAAATATATTGTTTCGAGGATTCGACATATACAGTCGACTCTTGATATCTCAAAGTTGACAAAACAGAAAAAAATATTCGAGATAACCGAAGTTCGAGACATAAAAAATAACACAATTTTTTTATTATAGGGTTTATTTCAACATTATGAAAAAATACGAGATCAAATCATAACAATAAAGAAAAATACTCGTACTTTCATTCTGATAAAGGCACTGGATTTTGCATAGTAAAATTTCATTTTTTCTTTATTATTGTTTACTAAATTGTATCACTTTACTATTCTAACCAAAAAATTGTGAAGTTTTTCATTCATGTATTCCAAAATTATTTACATATAATTCAACAACCTGACACAGATAATAAATTTGGTGTGGCCCCCTTACTGCTCAGCAGCATTATTTAAAGGTATTAAATAATTAATTTCTTCATCTCTATCTTGAAATGGTACAATCATATATTTGTTAATAATATCAATTGGTCTTATAGCCAAAACATTATCAGATTCCAAATTTTCACATAACAAAATATTTCTGCATATGAAACCTATATCATTATCAGACTTCTTTAATTTTTTGTGGACAATTTTTCACCTATTAAAATACTTCTTCATTATATACAATTGTATAATTTAAAACGAAGCAAATATTTTGTCCTATACCCAACACAAAATCTGCTCTAACGAATTTTTGACTATACATTTTAGTGCTAAATAATTTATTGCAATATAGCATCCTTTCATAAGATGCCACACTTGATAGGCTTTTTTGGTTATTCATGGGCAAGAGCTTTAAAAGTTCTACTTCATGAACTCTAGGTAATTTAATAGACTTCTGAAGCCCAAGTAACACACAATTATTTATTTTCGGATTTCTTATGGTAGAGTGACGCTTCTTCTGCATGTTTTGAATATAAGCTTGAACTCTGCTATTTTTAACATTTTCTTGTAGAATCAACAATTTTAAAATAGACTGCATTGCATATGAAGACAATATTTGGCTTGCTTCACCTCTAGTACCACGATGAAATTGTTTGAGTTGCCCTAGTGCACCTTCATATATAAAACAGGAATGGGCCCACAGTGGACCCCAAGATTTTACAGCCTGTGGTAAATGAAGAAGCAAATGGATATTGTAAGTTTGCTCTTGAATACCATAAATGCCTTTTACGCCATAGACAAATTTTTACAATGCAAATACTTCTTCTTCTAAATCATTAGTTGTTACTTCATTGCCCAATAACAATGATATTCCATGTACTAGTAACAACCAATGATTATACACATTTTTGCTAATCAAATTTGTTAAGATTATTGGTGAAACAAAGAGGATAATTCGAAACTCTGAGGCTTTCCAAATTAGAACCTCATTTGTCGAGCGCAGTTTTCTTGTTGTTTCTTGGGGAAATTTTATGTTCAAAATACGGTGATTAAGAACTCTCAAGGATTTTTGATTGATTGAAAAATCATTTGATGATGTCTGGATCCAAAGGGACATAATTTGTCTTACTACGCCCAACAGAACAGCATTTATATAATCAGGGACAAAACTCTGACCTAAATCAAAATTTGGATATAATTTCATTAGTTCTGTTAGCCCTTTCGCACCATGCACTGCTTTTCCAGTCAAAGAAGCTTCTTCAGCAAAATTCACACATTGTTCAAAAGAACGAATTTCAGGGAGTGGTTGTTGCAATGGATAAATACGGCAGAACCCTTTGCCTTTTTCAACTAGTTCTCCAGAGTGCTGACAAAATCCACAACCATATTTTCCATTGTACTGTATAAAATTCTGTACAGCTGCTCGAGCCGGTGCATCGCTGCTACAGATTAAGGGGAAAACTTTAGTAACAATTTGTTTACTATTTGTAGCATCAATCCATTTGAATCCAGATCGAGATAAATTTGACAACTCCGTTACAAAGTGTTTTAAAAAAACATTCATGTTAGGTTTATGAGGTCCAAACCATAAACCACACATTAAAATATGGTCTTTTCTTTCATTCGGTGGTAGTTCATTAATCATACACTGAATAGGCCATATTTGATAATTCGATTTTCTATACATTGGAATTCCATCAATGTTAAATTGCAAGGAAATGTTATCGCTATACTTAAGATTTTAAATCTTTGCATATGCTGCACCATCTACAATGTCTCTGAATGAACTTGAGGGTTCTTCAAAAATTCTCTTATACTTTTTAAAATTGTGCATCAAATTTTGATACTGAAATTTTAATTTCAGTTGTGGTTCCAGAGGCATGTACATGAAAAAATATCCCTGCTTCATACTGTCTTGAAAATCAAAACTCTTCAAACCTTCCTTGCAAATATCAGATTTGTGCTTATCTGACAGCAAACAAACAGTTTCAAAACAATATTTGCAAATATATATGCTTGAGTTGAATTATCAAACAGAGACGATAATTTTGAATAAAATAAATGCTTTGTACCAGGAAAGTTAGAAGGAGACAACAGCACATTAAAAAGCTGAAGTAAGTCTTGCATGCAAGTTTTAGTTATATTATGTCTGAGGGAGAAAGCAAGTATACTAATATATGCTTCTAACAAACTCACAGAAGTTGATGGATAAAGTGGCTCATTCAAATTTGCTAAATTAACTTTAACATCATCATTCTGATTTGTGTCATTATCTTCACAATCAGTTGAATCTACATTAATGCAATTAAATTCCAAATCATTGAAATGAATGTCTTCATCAATATGGGGACTGGTTTCTCAAGAAAAATTTTCCTCGGCATCACAAAATGCTGACATGGATGTATTGTCATCAGTATCATCAGCATGCTGACTTTCTGATAATTTTCTTTTGGAATAGAAAGTCGATTTAGGAATTGGTTCGTCTGTTCTTAAGAACCTATTGTAAGTTCCTCGTTTTTTATATATCCTATCTGCCATTTCAAATCAATGTAAACGATCTATTTTTTGAAAATTATACCATAAACTGAACTTGAATTAGAGAAGTTATGGGATTTGAAGCAACATAGGCTGTAATCCCTATTATACGATAAATAAATCACAACACTGGATTCCACGTTTGTTTGGATGGTAGATGGTTCGCTGGCTGCCCTCAGGCTTCACTTCTCATCAAAAATTGAGATTTTCTTTTATAAAATAAATGAGGAGGCGATAATCATTTATTATATTTTGGAATAAAAAAAATCTCCGAGAATTTTTATTTTATTACATATCTTTTTACAATTCGTTTCCCCCTTCATTGTTTAAAATAATAATAACTAATAACGAGCTGAATTGTTTAAAATAATTAATAAGATATTTCGATCTTAGAAGACCATAATTTTGACATGTTACAATTATTTTTACATGAAAAATGTAATTTAAAGAAATTCTGCAGTATAAAAATCAATTGTTACCGGTAATTGAAAGCACGCACTTTGCTGGAACCGTAACCGAAATCAGTTTTCCATCCATTCCAAGTGAGAACCAAATTTTTGTTTTAGTGTTGCTTTTACTCCTGTGTTAATATTTTTCATTCGTTATCACGGCTGCAGTAAATATTGCGAAAAAAATTTCCAATTTCTATGCCTTAGTGCATTTTTTCGAAGAAAAAAAATTCTCGGTCATGAAGCTGAAAGATTGCATCCCTCAGATAGACGATGATTTCAACTTGGATACATGGGACCCTAAAGAAATTATAGAAGTGTTATGGGATAATGGTAAACCATATCCAGCTAACATATTGCAGTTTGGAGGTATGTAAATAAATACATTTATAACAATTTTGTAGTGTTTTGAAACAAATTTGACAAATATTTCAAAAACTGTAACGTGATGTATTCTTATTATTTCAGAAAATAAAAAGTTAATGGATCGCTTGATTGATGACCTCATCATTGGAATTGTTAACGCAAATGAAGTTCCTTTGATACAAGATCTATCCAAGCGTGGAAAAAGAAATGAAAAGTCTTCCTTGAAATTGTAAGCATAAACTTTTTCGATTTTTATAATCTAAGATAAGGGGTAGATCCAGGCAAAAATTGTGGCTGTTTTGTTGCTCCTTCACAAAATTAAAATTCATAAAAACAGTCCTTTACAAAATTTTGTTTCATTAACCCCTTTATAAAAATATTCTATATAAGTACTGAATATACTTGGTTCAATGAAATATTCTTGATATTAAACATAAAGTATAGCATTTCACAAATTTTTTTTTATTTTTCACAAGTATGGGCCCCTAATAATAAAACTTGGATCCACCCCTGAAGATCTTATCTATTACAAAAATGCATTAGCTTAAAAAATACAGATATGGGAGTAAAGTATCTGTATTTTTAAAAGCTAATATAAATAATCAATATCTTATTCACCACAAAACAAATTAAATATTCCATTGGAGTGTTTTCGATGCTTAACTATAAATTTACAGATTTTTATGCAATATAATATAATACAGTAAAAGCTTAACTATCCGGCATGCTCAGGAAACACCGTTCCGGATACACCAGAAAAAGTTCATATAGTTGCAAAATGGGGGGGGGGGGGGGGGTAGCTTTTTTTTTTTTTTAGATTTTTTTCGGCCAATAATTTGTATTTGTTATTTTGAAATGTGCATTAAATATAATTTAAAAAAATACTTCTGTATCTTCCATAACATTGTATTTACAGGATGCCGTGTGGAGCGTATGTTGCATTCCAGAAATAATTGGAATGGCGCGAGTATGCTAAATTTTGGCTAGCGATGTAAAATTTTTAGAAAAGCTCATTTTCTAATTTTTCCGGTTAGTTGAGCTTTCCAGATACTTGAATGCCGGATAATCGAGAATTTACTGTATGTAGGAAATTTATTCATATACTCCATCGCGCAACTGGTATAAGGTTAGGGATTTCATTTGGCATTTCCAAAAATATTTGGAGTTTATCTTTTTTTATATTAAATGTTTCATTTGATATTAAATTGCAAATACGAGAAGTGTATAAATCGATGAGGAATTACATTTACTTTTCTTCCTTTCTACTGTTGCGAAGACTGTGTAATGTAGAGAGATACTGTATGTAGATACTTTTCCTATTTTGCAGAATCTTTAAACCTTTTTCTTTTGGATACTTTCACAGGAGATTAGGAGAGAGTGATTAACTATCGGCTAATAATACTGTAATCAGGCCCCCCCCCAAAAAAACCCTCGTATTTTTGTCGATGCGTTTTAAAAATTAGCACAGAATTTGTCATTCAGTGGCAAAATAAATGCATATTTCAGCAATTGCCCATTAAAAAGAAATCGCATAGTCCAAGAAAGAGTTGTGAAATAATCACGTATATCAGAAAACAATGGGGGGGGGGAAATCATGTATTTTAGAAATAAACTGTGAAAATCATGTTTGTTTATTGCCATCACCATTGACTTCAAGTAAAGTCCCGAACATCTGCGAAAATGAGTGGCGTGGCGATAAGCACAAACCCAATTTTCACAAAATCTCATTGACAAAAATATGAGGTTTTTCTTTTTCCTAAGCTTGAAGAAACTTTAGCTTTTATGTCATGTGCATAGAAACTTTATTTTATACAGAAAAATCTGCACCCTTGTTTCAATTGTATTTTTTTTTCTCCTTTTTGATTAAGGTCCTTCTTTTTTTAACAGTTTTATTCTTCAAATTTATGTGTATATATATTACTTGTTTATTCATTCATTTATTTATGTTACAGGGAACATCACAAGGTGTCACTGAAAAGGAAGCATGAGCAAAGTGACTTTTTTAAAGCGATTAGAAAAACAATGAATAAAGGCAGTGATAAAGATTATACCAATTGTGAAAGTTTAAATGAAAAACTCAAACAAAAAAATGCAGAAATAGAAATATTGCAGAATGAGTTAGCAAAAATTGAATCTTCTCTGCAAGAAACTAAAAGAAAATATAAAGAAATGAAGCTGAAGTATAAAGAGAAAAAAAGACAAGTGAAAGAAGAAAATAAAGAAGTGCAAGGTGAAATGATGAAGTTTGGCTTAAAAACCATTCCAGCAGCAAAGCTGGCACTATGCAGAACTGACTATTCAAAATATGTTGGGGACCTTTTGGATATTCGTTTTGGGCGGGAAACACTTTCTGAAAGCGTTTTAAAATGCAGCAAGAGTCGTACATCTAAAACGAATGTCTTGGACGAAGGTACAATTAATGACATTATGGCTCACGTAATGGAAAAGATTCAGCCTATAAGTATTGGCATGGTTCGAGCAGCCATACGGCAAAAATTAAATACATGCCATAAATCAAAACAAAGAAACAGAATGTCAAATAAATTTTTTATATTTTGTATGTGTGAGTTTTTTTGTTTTTTTTTGCAGTTTTATGAAAATCAAGCTAGGTCAATTTTTCTTTGTAATTAAAGTGTTATCATTTTCATCAATTGTTAATACTATGAAAATATCCACTTGCCACCACATTTTATATTTAATAATCCGAGAGGTATAATACTCAAAAATTACTAAATCGGTCAAGAAGGGGGAAAATCACATTTAATAGAATTCAGTGAATTTTTTTTTTATTAAACTAATTCTTATTTCGAATGCATTAATTATTCTTGGAAAGACTTGATTTACTTCTGAAGTGAATCCTTTCTGATAACAATAGCATACAGGTGCTAAAATTGATTATTTAAAAAGTGAACCTATTGTCTTATGAAGATTTTTTGTTTATAATCAAATGACTTTTTTCACATTATTTGATATGTTATGCAAGAGGAATGTTTATAGTAAATTTTACTTTTCTTATAAAAAGTATTTATAACAAATTCAGCTTTTTTAATAACCTTGCTGTTAACTTCAGTTTTATTATAGAAAAAAACCTTGATATTAAGTTGAACTGATATCTAAAAAATTGTGTAAAAGTTTTATGCATTCAAATATATTTATTTTTTGTAAATATGTTTACAATTTAAAAGTGCAGAAATTCTGTAACTTTCGATTAGATTTTAATTCATGTGTGATAATCTTAATGCTATACTAAGATTTGTTAAGCTGTGGAATGTGTAGATAATTTACATTTCATAGGATATACGATATATGCATCTTGCAAAATATATATATGCATATATGAAAGAAAATTATTCCCAATAAAAGTTATGCATTGAATTCAAGAGAGGATATTGAAATATCATCTTGCAAGAATTTTACTTATAGATGTCACCTAGGTCGATAATAGAGTCAGCAGAAAAACCTGCAAAAACACTTACCTGCAGTTAAAAAAACCTGTATATACAGTTATTTTGAATAAAAGCAAGAAGGTTTTTTTTCCATCTGAAAAGTCAGCGAAAAGCCTTCAGGAAAAGTGCAGGTATTTCGGACAAAAATATGCAGGCAGGATGCATGTTTTTTAGTCAGCAAAAAGCCTTGAAGAAAATTGCAGATATTTCGGACAAAAATCTGCAGGCAGGATGCAGGTTTTTTAGTCAGCAAAAAACCTTCAGGAAAATTGCAGGTTTTGTTTGTCCGAAATACCTGCAGTTTTCCTGAAGGTTTTTTTAAAGGTTTTTTGCTGACTTTTTTACTTGGGTACTAGCTGCCTTTAGTGACCAGCTTATTTACAAGCAATAGTGACAGAGTTTAATTTCAATTGAATCTCTTATGCATAATTTGTCATCCATGATTTTCTAAACAAAGTATTCTTAAACTTAAATTTGTGGTCATGTTTTTGAACATATTTTCTTCCAGTGTTGTCAGAAACTATCTTAACCCTCTGAGCGTTTCACACGTATTTCTACGTCGACCTTAGACTATCCCATAAGCGGATAACACGCATTTCAACGTGTGGTCAGAGATACGCCGAAAGCGGTCAGCCCGAAATATACGTCTCTTGTGAACTGTCTCTAAAGCGTGATGAACGTAATTTTCCGAATTTCTTCCCCCTTCCGTGGTTTGACATTTTGATTGATTAGCTGGGTAGGGTAGCGGTCGACACAATGAGTGCTGATAAGAATGTACTTACTGCAAATTAGAGATACCACAGGATCCAAGACCCCACACCCCTATAGCTTGGGGCATTTTAACGCTATCTGCATTGAGGTCTTCTTTCAGAAAGAAGGTCAGTTTTGGATTTTTTTTTCTAGTTGTGTGTGTCCGAATTTGGATTCTGTATAAGTCCGGTTTAATATTTGCCAGCCTGGATTGAAATTGTATTATGTTTCAAGTGTTTTTCCTGTAATACACTTATGTTATATAAGATTTTATTTCAATGCATCAATGTTTTAATCGAATTGTTAAGTAAAATAGATTTTGTTGCCCAATCTCTTTCAATACCCCATTCAAGCATAGAAAAATTTGAGAAGCCTGGGGTGATAAGAAAAGAGGGGGGTTGTTTATTTCGTTATATAACATTGAATTGAAAAAAAAATAACTAAGGTTTAGGTGTGATTTTTTAAAACTATAGCAGTTTTTTTTCTAGATGAGTTTTCTATATTACACTACTTAGAATTTCTTTTAAATTCATCAAAATGAAATAAATTCCGAAAAAAACAATTATTTTTTCAATTAATTATTATTCAATTTATTTTTTGCTCACTCTGAACAAACATTGAAACAAATGTTAAAGAAAAGGGATGAAAATTTTATTTTTTATGTTTTAAAATATTGTATTTTTGTTAGAGAAAATTTTGGTTTACATGGAAACGTAAAGAATAATATCAACTAAGGATCTTAACAGACTTTGTTATCTTATTAAGAGTCTGATAACATCTGCAGTTTAAGTTTATTTCAATAGTCAGTGAAAATGTTTATTTCTTTTTTAAAATGTAAGAACACAAAACCATTTCTAAGAAAATATCAATGCTTACTTCAATGATACTGTATTTATGCACTAGTTCCTTGAGCGTTATAGTTTTGCTGATATGCATTCTTCATTAAGTGATCAAATCTAAATGCCTGAATTACATTGCTTTTGGTAGCTCTTATGCCAATTGCGAGCTGAATTTTAATAGATGCTATGAGACAAGAATCCACTAATATGTGTTACAAACCTATAATGCATCCCGACACGTTATTAACAAGTTTGAAGACAGTACTTCTAATAATAATAGTAGTCTCAGGCATTGAATTATTTCCAAACTCCACCGTCACATGCTAGACAGTGTGTTTTATCACAATATCTTGTGTGTGTGCTGTGATTTGTAAAGTATAATTTTTTTAAATAAAATTCTGATTTATATACAGGTTTTTATTTTCATTCTGAACTTTAATGGATAATAATGAGACTCTTATTTATTTTCCAAGCTGTATGATATATTTGAATTAGATCTATATTTTTATTTAAGAAAAACAGTAAAGTGTAAGTTTTATGTTAGTTAAATTTCCTTTATATTTGGTATGAAATGGCGCAAAAATGTTTTTGAATATCAAACCGATAACGTCCAAGACATTTATAAATTGTGAAAAGGCACCTGATTAATTTCGAATAGGTGTTAAATTTTTCTCCTTATTCTTTGATTTTGCGAAGTTTGCAAAAAATTGTCTGTAGAAAAAAAAATTCAATAATATTTTACTTCGTAGCTAGCGCATTTTCGTAAAATTGATAGGGAAAAAAAGTTTGATCTTTTTTACATTCTAGTAAACGAAGTATACAAAGAGAAAGAATTATAATCGTTGATCGTAAATTTTTCAACACGAGATTTTGACGAATCTCCAGTTTTTAGACCTCCCCGAGTCCGAAAAACACAATTTTGGAATTATGTTTGTGAACACAATAACTCAACAACGGTTAGAGTTAGAAAGAAGTAATCTTTTATATGGACTTAATACAAAATTAGTATATTTCAATCAATTTTTGGATAAAGTCCGTCCAAGGAAAATTTGTATGTTAGGGTTCATATCAACACGATAATTTCAGAACTTAAACAGCTAGATAGATAAAATTTGGTACACAGTTTTAAAAATTAGGAATGTAGGTCCGTATTAAATTTTGGACGAAATCCCTCGACGCGTTAACTGTCTGTTGGTTTCTGTAATCGCATGCTTGTGAACACGATAATTCCTAAACGCAACGACTTAGATAAATGAAATTTGGTATGTGGTCTTTTAACCCTAATTGTGCAATTTTCGTTTCAATCGGGTAAAAAAAACTTTAATGCCCCTGAAACTCAATATGCCATTACATTTCGATAAAAAAAAACTGTAAATAAAGAATTAAAGGGGCCGTTCAAATATTACGTAAGTATTTTTTTGGTGTTTTTTGACCCCCTCCCCCGCCTTGTCAGCAAAAATAAGCAAATCGCAAACCCCCCTCTTATAATTACGTAAGCAAACTGCACCTCCCCGTTCTTTTTTTTTACAAAACGTATAACAATAATAATCTAATTTTAAAAATTTTAGGATTTAATTCAAATAAAACCAGCGGGAGTGACCTCCCCTAAACTTTCTCGTATACTTCTCAAACATTTGTCATTTCCCTTCCCCCTGCGTGGATAAAAAAATCGAACCTACTGTAACCCAGAATTCAATGACTATCAGAAGGTTTTTCATTGTAGATTATAGTGATAGTCAAATATTTAGGTGAAAAATCATATTGAAAGAGATGCGTATGTATTAAAAGTTAGCAATATTTATTTTCTATCAAACTGTAGCCAATGCACAAGCTCCGTGTGCAGAGGAGAAAACAGGAGAAGACCTCGTTCGTTAGCTTGCGAATGCGCAGAGATTGCTTCCAGTACGCAAGTAAAACAGGGGAAAAGTGATGTAATCCTTCCGCGTGCACCGAGATTGCTACCAGTACGCATGCGTATGGAGAATCGGATTAGAAAAATTAATTATGCAATTTGAACGCCTTTTTCGGTACCGATTCAAACGAAATTTGGGCACAGACCTATAATTAATATTAGCAAACGTCATACCAATTTTTATTTATCTAAGCCAAAGGGTTTAGGAGATGTAATTTTTACAAGTACGCGATTATACAGACCGACAGACAGTCAACCCTTTAACGGATTTGGTCCAAAATTTTATACGGACCTACATTCATGATGATAAAACTGTGTACCAAATTTTATTCATCTAGCTATTCAAGTTTTTCAGTTATAGTGTTCACATGACCGCGGACAGACAGACTTCCCGTGGACGGATTTTGTCCAAAATTTGACAGAAACCTAAAACTTATGTTTAAAGACCACATACTAAATTTCATCCCTGTAGCTCTAATAGTTTTCGAGTTACCGTGTTCACAGACACACAGACAGACATAATTCCAAAATTGTGTTTTTCGGACTCAGGGAGGTCTAAAACATGGAGATTCGTCAAAATCTCGAGTTCGAATTTTTTGACGATTACAATTTTCTCTTTGTATACTTCGTGTACGAGAAAGTAAAAAATCTAACTCGGCTTAAAATGAAAAAAAAAATGTAAGTTTAATTTCCTTACAATTTCAAGTTTAAGCTTACAAAAATCAATTTTCTTTTGCCAAATTTATCTTTTTTTTTTCAAATTTAATTTTTTTAAATTAAATTATTTGTGCAAGTTACAAGAGATTTTCGGAAATAAAGTGATTTTAATATCTTACGTAAGCATCACTCATACTCCCCTTCCTCCCTTGTCAGCAAAAATAAGCAAATCGCATATCCCCTCCCCCCCCTTCTTGGGTGCTTACGTAATATTTGAACGTCCCCAAATTTAATTTTGAAAAATTTGCGACTGGATGCTCTAGTACCTGGACAATAGTATCAAAGTTTCAAATTTCAGGTGAATTAAATTTCCGTTTATTATAATAGAAGATAATCTCTTGCGTACTAAATAAAGGTATATGAATAAGCTATTTCTTCCAATATTTAGCGCATTAGTTTTCAAAATGTAACCTTTAGTTTGAGAATTATTAACTCGTTCTCTTAAAACGCATATGTAACGAGTTTCATTACAAAAGGCTTGTAGCATATTATTTTATTTAAAACATTATTCAGGGTTAAGAAGGTTATTTATAATCCTTCATATATATTGATTATCGTTGGCTATTTTGGAATATAGATTATTATGTGACTATCTATATAATAAGTGTTTATGTGCATACAAAACGGATTAATCCAGTTAAGCGCTGTTTATATTTGTGATCGGCTCTAAATTTTCTACCTTTTACCGAATACTAAATCAAGAAACAATATGAAAAGTTTTATAGTGCCAATAGAGATTAGTAAAATATATATATATAAATGGCATTGTTGTTGATCTTTAAAATTAGGGAAATTATTTTTACATTCGTAGACTAATATACTGACGTGTAGACTGAAAATAAATTGAAGTCAAGAATATAAAAAAGACAACTAATAATATGAAGTACAGCCAATATCTAAAATACAACTATTAATAAACAACAAATAAATTGAAGTCACAGACATCTAAAGAATATCAGCTTTCATGCAACTTCAATGATGTTCATATTTTTAGAAACTCACAACATAAAAAATAAGTAATATAGCGTTCATTTTTTTGGCCCAACGGTCTGGCATTTGTCTGGACTAACGGTGTTTATTTTTGTCATCTGGTGTTATGGACACGGGCAATATGCAGAATGAGGGCATCTTGAAGATATTCAGTCACGCCACAGATGGGATCTTCCGAAAGCAGTAAAACCAGGGCCAGAGAAATACCCCAGAATTCCCCTGGCTCTGTAGTTTGAATAGGTTCCAAGCTGAATAGAACATATTCTTGCGGTTATCCCCTCAACGGGGATTGCTGATGGTTCCTAGTTCAGAGGGGGGGAAGAGACACGATCTACAGCGCTTTCGGAACATTTTCTTTTGGGAGGAAGACACACTTTTAAAATAGATAAAGGTTCTTCAATCGCTCGCTTTTGGAATCGCTTTACAAAGAAGACCGAACCACTCAGAGGGTTAAACTTCCAAGTAGAATTTAAGTGACGATTCCGCGTTTTTGGAAGTACCGTAAACCTAATTACAAGTAACTACAGTAATAATTAACAAAGATTTAAAAATTTGAAATTTCATCATATTTGGAGTGATGTATTTTTTATATACCAATTTTATTTTAGGACGTTTCTATGTAAGCGTTTTGCTTAATTATACTTCCTCTATTCTTACTGATAATGAGTTTTCGTCGTGGCATCCGTAATTTCACCATTCAGCAACAGGAAGCCATAGTTAATGGACGTGTTTAAGGTCGGACTCTTCTCGAACTTGAGAAACAATTCAATACTAGAGGTCGCCCAGAGGTCGAACTTCGACAGTAATTCATTAAATTTTTAAGTTTGATCATTATCGAGGTTCTTTTGTCAAAGAGTATAGCTCTATAATCATTGCATATAATTTTTTTGAATTTTGTTCTATTACGTCAACTGCGAGCGTGTGCAAATACGTCATTATGCATTAATTTTCGAATTATTTGAAAAATAAAAACGATAGGAAAATGAGGTATAGCTTGGCTAAGTCATATTTAAAAAACAATAACGCGTTTTTCGACATTTCCTTGGATTTTTTCATTGCTATACTGGTCAGGTTTCGCCAAGGCTACACGGTTAATTTGCGCATCTTTTTCAAATTATATAAACTTTAAATAAAAAAATAATACAATAAATGAAAAATGAAATAAAGAATACGTGCTTCGTATTTTTTTTATATATTTTTTATTGAAACAAAGTTCTTGAAGAGGTGGGTTGATCAGGGAGGAGTGCCGAAGGTTCCTAAGTCCGGACATCCTCGTTCTACGTCTCGTCGTTTCGACAGGAACGTCTTGCGTCTTTCACGTGTCAATCCCTGCCTGACAGCTATATACATTGCATGCGAACTTTGTGAACCTCAAAACCCTCTGTTCGTACTATCAGGCGAAGGCTTTAAGCAGCTGGACTGAGTGGAAGACGCCCCATCAAGAAATCGTTGATATCTACGAAGAATCAGAAGGTGCGTGTGGAATGGGCGACGGTGAACAATGACTGGACCAAGAAAGTGTGGGAAGATGTCCTTTGGAGTGATGAAAGCATATACATGTTGTTTGGTACGGATGGGATACAGTGGATTCTTCATCCCCAAGACACTCTTTTCGACCCCAAGTACCAAATTCCAACAATGAAGCATAGGGGTGGAAAATTCATGGTTTGGGGATACGTCTCTCGCCTTGGCACGGGTCCCCTGAGGCAGATTCAGGGAATCATGGATAAGTGTCAGTATGAAGTCATTGTTGTGATTTTTCTTAGCAACAGAAAAATCTATTGTTTAAATTAGCTAAATTCTTGTAGGTTGCTGAACGGAGTAATGAAATACTTTTATTGCACCCCCCGTCCCCATTCATATGAGTGAAATTTCTATGTGTGGTATTTTTTCTATCTGAAAGGCTGCAACAGCTGTAGAGTGTTTTGAGTTCCTTCGTAGCATGAGAAGAAAGAGAAATCATTGTAATCCTTAAGAACGGACGTTTCGGAGGATTTCTGACAACGGCAAATAGATGGGGATGGATTACCTCCTTAAAAGAGGTAGACACATACATCGGTTCCGCACAAATGGACCTTTCTTCGTGTTGGGACAACAGATGGACAGACTTTTGTAATCAAGGTTATGCTACCCTGCGGGTGGTGACGCCTTGACCCAGCTGGAACTGCTGCAGTGTCATTAACTTTACGTTTCTTTATTCCTCTGGTGACATACAGATAAATACCTAGGGGTTAGCTTAACGAAGTGGGAGTATAAAAATTGTAGCTGACGGCCCAATGGAAGATAAGTAGGGGCGTGCATTTCTCTGACCTATCCAATGAGGGATGATTTTGAAGGCGTGAATTTCTTGGCTGGAAAGAGAACTTGGAAATATAAGGCAAGAAAGTTGGGTTTAAAAAAAAGAAAAAGGAAAAAAGAAAAAGGCGAGACGGAAGAAGATTTTTTTTGGCAACGAGGAGCCCTTGCTGGAAGGATTGAAATAGCTTGCGAGAAAAATCGAGAAAAATCGACTAAGTCCTCATGACGGTGAGATTGATGACGGAATAAATAGAGACTTTCACGATGATGTTTGATGTGCCCGAAGCTGCTTAGGAAAGTCAAATAGATCTCAAGTGGAGGAAAAGTGTGGGATGGCTTCAGTATCACACGTTCCAGTCCGAGGTGTTAATACGTTCCAGGGCTGAGTGTAGCGGTTGCTCCTTCAAGTGTGAGAACGTTCTGGAACCCGTACAGCGATCTGAAATCCTTGTCGCCGAATCTTCACAAGTTGGAGAACATGTCCCAGGGGGACGCTTCCAGTGGCGGTTCATCAGATAAGTCCTTCTAATTTAAACTTTTCCTTTTGTCTCCCATATGGTCAACTTGTTAAAAATAATTCTTGATGATAGAATGTTAGGCAGTGAATCAGACTTTGGTGATGGGTTTATTTAGAGTGCATTGAACTATTACTAAGAGATGCTTTCACAAAATTAATAACCCATCTTAAATTGAGTAAATGTTAAATCTAGGATCGAGACTCAAGTGGTTGTTTAAATATATGTATTTCTGTAATGCTCATTGGCGATAAGCTTGATATTGTAAAAATTAGAAATTATTAGATTGTAAATGGTCTTAATATAAGGCTGTAAGCTTAAGGTTTAGAAACTAGTTTTAAATATTTAGGTGATCACCTAGGATGAGGAACTTCCTTATGATAATCATGTTAACGTAACAATTTCTTGTCTGGTAAATTTAACTCAGAACTATATGGCCATGCGCATATGTTTTATTAAGATTGATGCTATTATATGCCAAGATTATTGCAATTAAGCTTGTAATAATTAATTATAGTCAAGAAGTATAGTTGTGTAATTTGTTATAATCAAGAAGTGTAATAAAAATGCTCAGTATACCTTATTTTGTGTCCTGGATCATTCATGGCATTAGCTAGCTTCTCAATTGGTATTTTAAGAGTGTCTGGAATGGATCTGTGTTATTGGTATGATGTTATATGTCTTGATTAGCAAATTTATAAGAAAGTAAAATTCTAGTATATTTCAGTTACTAGCCACTATACGATTTGTTTAAGTTAAAACTTTAACTTTTAACTTGTGAAATTTAATTGCTTAAATTTAAGTAAATTTTAATAATAATTATCTACCGACACAACATCATCCTTGAGAACACAATTCGTCGGTATGCACATAATTCTCTTGGTCGTGGCTTCGTTTTCCAACAGGATAATGATCCGAAGCACCGATCCAAGCACATCCAGAACTGGTTTTCCCGCCGTCATGAGACACTCCTTGACTGGCCAAGCCAATCCCCAGACCTTAACATTATCGAGGGGGTATGGGCCGAGTTGAAGCATCGTCTTCTAGGAAGAAATGCAAGGAATGCCGATGAAAAGTTCTCCGAACTTGAGGAAGAATGGAAGAAGATCCCTCTCTCCTTCATCCAAACTCTTCTTGACTCTATGAATCTTAGGTGCCAAGCTGTTATTGATGCCAAGGGGTTTGCCACCAAGTATTAATATGTAATTGTTCATATTTTCATCGATACTGTCAATTTTTTTACACTTTCAAAAAGTTCCAACTTGTTAAATTTTGTTTATTTTGAATGAAATAATAAATTTGTTAATTTGAATTATTTGCTGTTTGAATTATGATTGGTTTATAAACCAAACAAATACGTAAAAATACACATTGTGTAACAATTTCAGCAAAAAAGGTTCACTTTTGGGTGAGTTAGAGCTGAAAAACATGAACTTGACACTTTTTTTCACCGGTACTGCAGATATTTAAGCCATGCTATTAGAGTAACGCTTACTTTGTTCAATGTGTACATGAACAACCCTCATGAACTTTAGTCACGATGTAACTGTTGGTGTCATCTAACCAATTACACATTGCCAGCTTCACTTTCTTATTCCTTATGGACAATATGCAGTTGGTTCCAACATTAAAATGTTGTGGCATAATTTTACCTCCATTTTACGCCCATGTTAACTGGATTGGAACATCGTGATGAAAAGAATTAACAAATAGCAATTTTAATCATTTAGTTTATTGGATATACTTCATAATATACTTAATACACACACACAAATGATGGAATAAAAAAGAAAGTAAAAATTATTTTAATTTTACCAAAGAATGTGAAAAAATAAACATAATCTTCATTCCTTAACTTTAAATAGTAGAAGAGAAACACAAAATTAAATATTTGTATTAACAATGAAAACAGTTTGAATTTCATCGCAGCAATAAGTATTGTTGCAAATTAAGCATAAAAAATATTTTTAAATTTGTTAACATTACGAGAAAACTTAGACGACAACTTAAATTGGTATTATAAAAAAGATAATTTTCTCCATTTTAAGGTGGTGTAAAAATTATTTTTTTCCAGCAATATTTTTGAAAGTTACCACCAAAGAAAAGGCTAAACGTTTCTCCAATCTTCAAATTCCCACCCACTTGAGTATATTTGCGCCAAATATGGCATTTCTATGTCCAACAGTCTGACCGGTGGAGCACCAACAAACAGACGTTCACTTTTATTATTAGTAGAGATAATATAAGGAATTAACTCAAATATGCAAAAAATTAGGAAAATATGTAAATGTGCAGTTCTAAAGTCTTACCACATGATTGCCTAAACTAATTAAATAATAGAGCTTCTTCTTTAGTATAATTGAAACAAAATATTGCAGTTTTGTCAGAAGTAGGTATTTTTTTTTTGTTAGGAAAAAGCTTGGGTTTCTTAAAATTGATTTTAATTTTTTTTATGGTAGTGCTTTTTTACTTTTTTTGTTTGTTCAAGTGAGGGTCTGGGTTAACAAAGTTAAACTTGCTAACAGAAGCCTTTCTAAGTTAATCTTTCATGGCTCAGTATCATAAACACTGCTTTTAGATGTTCAAATGCAATTCACCCCTGATAATAAAACATGAAAAACAGTTATCTAATATTTAGATCGAACAAGTGAATAAAGCAGTACAGTTTTATTCCTTCAGTGTTAATACTTGTAAGTCACAATTAGTTAGAACTGTTTCAGACATTTGGCTTTAGCAAAAATTCACAAAGGTGATCTCACTTGTTCAATGAGGATTAATTTTCCTTCACCTCCAAGTAAATTATTAGTAAACACTGGATATATGACTGGTTTCCTTGTTGTTTCTAGAGCTGAGTGTTTCTGTTGGATAGTTAAATGACTTTATAACAAAAGTGAAACAGTATGAAGAACCAATACTGCAAAGCCGTATTATAAAAAAACCCTAAATAAGTCCACTAAATCTGTAGTGGAGCGGAGAATAAAGATAACTATGTTTATGTGAATTATTACTATTCTTAAACTAATTGTCTTTATTCATAAATTGTCAACAATAGTAACTATTGTTAAATCTTAGAACATTGTCATTATTCTTAAATTATTAGCTATTGTAAGTGTTGATAAATCTTTATAAAAAACTGTCTTTATTCTTAAATTGTCAACTATTGTAATTATTGTTAAATTTTTACAAAATCGTCTTTTTTGTTAAATTGTCAACTATTATAACTATTGTTAAGTCTTAGAGAATTGTTTTATTCTTAAATTGTCACATAAAATAAAAAAATATGCTACTTTTCTACTGAAAATCTAGTTTTCCCTATTCCCATAGAGTTAACATGTGTATCCCGAACAGGATACTTCGACTTTTTCTACAAAAAATTATTAGTGAAAAAAGTAATGAAACTGTGACTTTTCCTGAGAGATATATTGAACTCTGATAAATAAAGAATATTTTAGTAAAATTTGACAAGCTTTACATCGAATAGTTTAGCTCCAACAGGCCTTCAAACCTCAGGTATCCCGTTTTACCCCACTTTCTTTGTATCTTTTTTTTTATAAAAAAAACATAGCAGTTAAATGTATTTGTGCACATTTTATTTCATAAATTTCACCATCCCAGTTCAGAATTTTAAAATATTTTACTTTGTTGCAGATTCATTATGAAACAGTGGCTAAATCAGGGCAAGTGGTCGGAATTCTACAAGAAATCCATTTTTTTCCATCGCGTAAGGTTTTTTCACAAAATGATTTCCTATTTTGGGAGAAATAATTCAAATCAAAACATTTTGACATTTTTATTTTATCGCCTCATAAATACATATTTTACATTAATATTCTAGCTGTTAAGATTTAAATGATAAATGAGTTTATAAAAAGTTAGAGAAAATGCTACCATAAAGATTTTTATCTATAAACTTCATTTTCCACCTTTCCTCTGGTGAAATTGCCGGGGATCGTTTTTTTTTCAACATCCAGCAGTAATTAGCTAACATGATGAAATTCCACCTTCCTTTCAATTTCCTTTATGTCTTGGTGGAAGCTTTCACCTTGCTCCTCTTAAATGTATCTAAATTTCTAGAGAAGTATTTTCAGGTGCAGAAGAAGAAAAATAAGTTTTAAACTCGTATTACATCCTAATATCTTGAAATTTGTGAACGTTTCTTCTACAAAAGATTTCTAGTTTGGGTCTCTGGTTTTCAAAAGATGATACTAGTTTCAAAATTTTTCACGCTTTTCTATCGTTGGTTTCCATTTTAAGCTAAAAATTCCCGTTCTTCATCAGTTTTCTGAAGCCATGTCCTATAAATCCCCCTTCCTTCAGCTATGCTTTGGATAAACCCAGGAACTGTTCACAAAAGTATTTGAAACATTCTGCTTCTTTTAGAAATACTACTTTAACAAATTGCTTTATAAGGCTTAATTTTATATGAAGCAGTATTTTCTAATCTGGAGGGCACTGATTCAGAATACCATGAGGGACAGGAAGTCTCGCAGATGGGATAAAATATCTTCTTTCTGTTCTTTAGATTGAGATCTTTCACATAGCATTACAAAAGTAGCTATCATCAGTATGATTTTTAGACTCTCTCTAGACCATTGATTTACTAAACAGAAAAGTTTGCTTTTTACCTAGAAATCATGTGGGACCCAAGCCTTATCTTGATCCCCTATTTCATGCCAAAACAGCAATGTATACTTTCCCCAAAAAATCTGAAATGTTTCATTTTTTTACTGTATAGTTACCTCATATATAGCAGAAACAATCTGGTGAATTAATGCATGCTCATAAACCCATTTCTCTCAACCCCAACTCAAACTAAAAGTAAAAAGAACTTCTACTCAAAGTTCGGAATTATGTTCAAGTGTACAGAACTGAACTGAGAGGGGGAACAGAGGCGGAGCCAGAAATTTTCCGACAGGGAGGCAAGACATCTCCAACGGGGGGGGGCGGAGGCAAGCAAAATTTCTCTAATACAGGTAACTTCAAAATGACACAAAATATTTAATTTTAAATTTAATTAGAGGTAATTAACTATTAATTAGCGAATTCAATTATAATTAATTATTTGGAATAATTAGCTGTTTGTATAATGTCGGTGCATTAAGAATTGGCTGATGGAACGACAGGTAATAATAGAAAATGAAGAATTAAAAACATAAATCTCGTAGCAAATAAAGTATATAGCACCGATATTGTGAAAAAAATTGCAGATTGTTATCTAAATCTCATAACTAAATAAAACAATAGCCGAAACAAGTGAAAATAATTATTATATTAACTTCATATTTAAAATTATTGGCAAAATTAAAGGGCCAATCCCCCAGCTCCAAACACTGGACCGATATCGATAATTTCATTTCATATGGAAGTTTATGATATGTCATCAATGGTCGCCTGCTCCTACCACCCTCCATTTTCGAGAGAAACGGAAAAATACGTCTCCACTGCACATTGTGTTTGGGGAAAAACCATGAGATTGTTCCCCAGTCTGAACCACTGGACTGATTTCAACAACTTTTACTTCATATGAAAGCTTATGACGTCTAGATATATCACCAATAGTTCCCTATCACCCACCATATTCGAAATATATCCCAAAACAAAACTTTGGTAGTGTACCTTAGCCTCTACAACCGCCAACTTATTTCTCCAAGTTTCAAGCATAGCTACAGACTATTAATATTACGGGCGAACAGCTGATCGCCGAAGGCGTGTAGTCTATATAATTAAAATAATTTGCAATTCCAAAGTACCAGTCCCTCAGCCCTAACCACTGGACCGATTTCGACATTTTCTTTTTCATATGAAAGCTTATAACTCCTAGATATGTCATCAAAGATCGCCTATCCCCATCGCCATTCATTTTCGAGAGAAATCGGAAAAACACTATTTCACAGTACATTCCTTATGTGGGAACGTCTTGAGAGAGTCCCCACAACTACTGAGCCCATTTCTCCAATTGTTATTTTATGTAAAGACTCGCGACCCCTAGATACATCGTCAATAGTCACCTTCCCATCTCCATTCTTCGTTTTAGAGAGAAATCGCAAAAACTCTACTTCACTGTACATTCTCTACGGGGAAAACCTTCACTGAGTCCCCATTCTCAACAATTGGACCGATTTCGCCAGTTCATCTGATCACTTTGCAATCATAGCTAACCAATCAGAATGTCCCTCGTTTATTGTGCAAGTTTAAAACAGTATATCTTTTATCACTTTCAATGTATACCCCAGATAGCACGTAAGTTTGCAGCAAGTTTGATTTTGACTTGATATTACCTTGTCATCGCAAATTGGACGCGTCAAGCTTCAAGCGAACTTGTAGCAAGTTCACCGTGACAACTAGCGCCACCTCCTTGCAATGCAAATTTGCTGCAAGTTCGCAAAACAAACTTGATGCAAAGATAAAACAAAGAGATAATTATCTTTGTCTCTGTTTTTAAAAAAACATCCGATTTTTAATAGCATCTCCTAGACCGTTCTTCTTTCTATTAATTCAATAAATCAATGATAATTTGTAAAATCTAACTTTTTTTATAAAAAATTTTTGAAACATTTTCCATCTTTCTACTAAATATAACACTAGCACTTTAAAGAAAACTATATCGCCTT
Source organism: Araneus ventricosus (assembly GCA_013235015.1). Taxonomy (NCBI): domain Eukaryota; kingdom Metazoa; phylum Arthropoda; class Arachnida; order Araneae; family Araneidae; genus Araneus; species Araneus ventricosus. Next base: position 122,043 of record BGPR01003008.1, read on the forward strand.
TTTCTTAATGTTGAAATTTTAACGTTTATAAACAAAATTAAACCTGAAAAACAGCCAATGTTTGTTGAAAAAAAATAACTTACATTTTGTCCCATTTTAAGAGTAATTACTTTTGAAACCTAATTTCATAATTTATTCTACTAACAAAACGTAGTTATTAGCGAAAATTGCTCTCTCTTTGATTTCGAATCATATTCTCAACTCAAAAAATTAATGAAATCAAGAAAATGGTTTAAAATCATAAATCGTCGTTTTAATCGTATAAGAATCGAATCGAACGATGTATTAGCGAAATCCATCTTCTCCTTTCAGAGTTTAACTGGCCGAATGGCTAGCGCGTCCGCTTCGGAACCGTAGATCGCGATTTCTATCCCGGGTTGTGTCCGTACTCTGTTTTTGCTATAGTTTGCAATGCAAGCTTTCTGCAAGTTTGTCCCATGGTGACTTCGAAGCTTGAGTTAACTTGCTGCAAACTTGTTTCACACTTGCACTCTTGTCGTGTCAAACTTGCTGCAGATTTGCAGTGGAAGTCTGCTGCAAGTTTGCTGCAAACTAAAATTGCTATCTGGGACGGCTCTACAAAAAAAGTGCAAAATACCAACTGTAGGGGATGTAAAGTTTATTTAGAGCGATATCGTACTACATTTATAGTTCTGAAAACTTTTAATCAAAGTTGTGCAAAATATTAGAACTGAAATGTGGAATTTTCGTTTTATATCCTGTTCCACTAATCTATATGCAGTATTTAAAACTGAAAAAAGGAGTGGTTGCGAGCCGCGAATCGCCGAGCACAGCGCATCAGAAGAAGTTTAGGGAGCTCCTAACTCCCATCGGGGGCTTATCTCCCAATCTGTAAAGCATGACGATAAAGTTCTGGACTTGAAAGCAACATGACTGAAAGTCAGGCGAGATCTGATGCTGTCCTTAGAGAGGTCTGGTTATAAAGCTGGTCCTAGGGCCAATCAGCGTTAATCTTCAGGATGGTGGGACATCCACGATGAAAATTCTGATTACATGTAAAATGAGACCTGGAGGAAAAATTATTCCTTGAAAAATATCTTATTATACATCAAAATTCTTGTCTAAACGGCCTGCATCTTTTAAGCTACAAAACGAGGGCAAGGAGCTATATCTTTAGAAAAAATTTCAAAAATGATGCCAAACTTTGAAAATTTCAAAAAAAATAAAAAAAAACCATAAAATTAATAGAAAAACAACAATTAAACTGCTAGAAGCAATTGGAAGAGCTATGTAATAATGAGGACAAGCTTAATTAGAGAGAGGAAGAGAAAATTTGTAATAAAAACAGAAAATGTGGCACAAAAGTATAAGGTGCCTTCCCCCAGCAGCAAACAAATATTGTACAATATTTTGGGAAATATTGAACAATATTGTGAATAAAGATGAATACCGAATACCAGATAACAATATTGTATAATATTGAACAATACTAAAGAAGTCTCGAAATTTTTTTAAGTATTGTTAACGTAAAAGTTTGTTGTAAAAATATTAGTTACATCTTAATAATTCATTTTATTTGAGATTTTATTTCGAAGAATTCATTGGAACAGTTTTCTATTAAGAAGCCGAATATTGTATAATATTTTACAATATTGTGTTCACAATATTGCAAATCTACATTGAACAACGTTGAACAATATTGATAACTATATTCGACATCTTTTCTCATGCCATTGAATCATGCCCTGCACGTACGCTTGCGTCAATTTATCTATGGGGATCTAAAGTGAGTTATTGCGCATGCGTTTCGCTTATCATTGGGTGGGACAATGTTTATTTTTTGACCAAATGTATTATAGCTTACTATATGGGAAAAAGAATATGGATGCCTTTCTAGGAGGGTGCCATATTTTTTTCTCTTGACCGAATCAGATCGGCAATAACCCAAGGCTGGGATATTATGAACCACCAGTAAATTTTTGAAAATATGTTAATGCATTATATTTTTCAATAGCATAAAGCATAGAATGCATCATATTTGCTTATTCATGGCATCAGTGTATGCATATGATGCAAGATTAGTGAATATTAATCTTGACAAACTACACAACGAAAGATTTTTATGTCACTGAAACTCCCAATTTTTCTTGTGAAAATGTAGGTTCTGGACGATTCATTACAATCTTTGTGTGAAAATTTACTAAGGACCCATCTGCAATATAAGGGGGGAAATGAACATAATTTGGTTAGGTTTTCGAATATAACTTTTTTTCTCTGTTATTAAACTGATAAAATGAACCATTGTCTTTTTTGTTATAAATTTGACTAAAATGTAATTCTCAACTTTTATTTCACTACTAAATATAGTATCATACTGTGAAATGATTCCCTCATCATTGTGTTCTGTATCAGTTATAAGCAGAACCTATTGTTACCATTGAAGACTTAAGTTAAACATATCCTTTATAATAACAGAACTAGGCTAAATTAACATGTTAATGATAAAATAATAATTTAATACTTTATATCATCTGTAGAAATGTTCTTATGTAACAATACTACTTATTTTTTAATTAATTTTATATCATTCAACACTTAATTTATGTACCATATCCACAGATACAAACTAATAGGTATATTATTTTTAAAAATATCATACTATTTCATTTAATTTTATCTTCATATAGCTGTACACTTTTTAAAGTTTAAAAATTGACTGAATGTTTATAAAATGAAAAGAGAATATATAATCTCAAGTGAATAAATAAGGTAGAAAACTGCTTATGTCTCATGGAATAGAGAAAAAATTTATAACTATGTAATTTGTAATTGTGAGTAATGATTTAATTTGCATGTGTGTATGTTAAAATCGGATAAAAATGGCTAAAAAAAATTTTACATTGTCTTATTTTCTTTATTAAATTCTTCCTTATCACATCTCAAATTCTAAATTTGCGTATAAAAAAGACAGGAAATTTTTATATTTAAAAACGTGCTAGTAATGATTTTTCCAAACTAATTATGAGTTGCAAATTGACCATTATGTAGCTTTATAATTTAAAACAAGGCTGATGCTTTAACTAATATATGATGCTAAAGAATATTTATATCATTGTATTGCAAATATTGACAGGAATAGTCTTTAGTTTTCTTTTGAATCTCCTTTTATATACTATAATGAAACACATCGTAAAAATGGCTCACAATGAAATCGACATTTTTTGGTTACTAAAAAACCATTCACTTGCTAACAAATTAATATTTATTAATGTCAATTGTGAATTGCAACAGTGAAGATCAAACATAAATCCAACATAAGATCCAAAAATATGAGTTAATTTTGAAATTTATAAATACAATACTTCAATTACATTTAAAATACGTAGATGACATGATTGAATAGTGAATTTGCTCTGAAATTAAAACAATTTGCTAATCCTTACATAATGGCTAACTGTTAAAAGCATATGGAATACAGAACTGATGGTCCATTGTACCCCATGTAGAATTTTGAAGAAAAATATATAAAAGAAATGTCATATTCAGTTGTTTTAGGTGCATTAAATATAATAATATATTATCTCATCTTTGTAATATGTAGAGAAATGTTTTCCAAAATATAATTCTTTAATCCAGAAAAGAAAATATGCTTCACTGAAAATATTTACCTTTAGTTACTGTAAATCTCCAAACAAAAATAGTATGGCTTAATTGTCAGTAGGCACATGGGTTGAATTTTTTTTCAGGACTACAGGATTGTCAAATTAAACATTCAAAAACAAAAATAATAGAGGGAGGTCCACTGTATCCCAGTCTCCTCTATATTTAGTAATATATCAGATATATAGGAATTTCTCAAACAATCCCTCATCTAAAGCAAAGAGCATTTACTTCCCCTTTTACATTTCTAACTTAAATTTTTAAATTGTGTAGTAGTAATGATCCGTTTACTTGTATGTTGTTTATAGTACTGCTCTTTAAATTTAGAAAAAAAAGCAGATAATTTTATTGAATTAATATAAAGAGATAAATTGCTGTCTTTAGTATCTTTGATTTGTGCCAAATATGTTCCAGTCATGTCCTCCAGAGAGAAATACAGTGCTTTCTATGCTTGACTGTATACTTATAAAGCATAGAACATACTTATATTCAGTATAATGTTTAAGTATTATTAAAAATGTGTTGTCTAAAATTTATTAATTATAGTTACAATATGACCAGCAATAAAATATTAATTCTTAAGCAATTTGTGACAATAATTTTATATCAATCCATGTTTCAATTAAACATTGCCATGCTTGACTGGTTTGTTTTACTAATTTGATGGCCTTGTGTTTATCAAATTTATTAATTACAATGTTTTACAATTGTTTATTTGCAAACATTATAATATTTTATATGCAAGAAAAAAGGAGTAATTATTTTCATTTGAGATATATACAATTTTAATCTATCTTATGGTAGCTGTGCTGGAGAAATTTAAGGCATGAACATGAAAAGCATCATGATAATGAAACAGCTTATTAAAGTGAAGATGCCATGATTCTCACTAATTCTGTTTCAGTTAATTATTTTATTGGTTCCTTTCATATGTAACATTAAAAATGGATATGTGCTGGAATTTCAGTATCCTATATTAAATACACATACAGTGAAAAATGTATTAATGGTAACAAATACAACATAAGTATATTTCCAATACACAGAATTTTCACTTTCCCATTTCTATTTGAAAAACAATTGAAAGAAAAGTTGAAGAAAGTCAGTTGGGGCTAATAATTCAAATTTTGAGTTAGTGCTTGGTTAATAACTGAAACTAACTAAGACACTTTAAATCATTTTTTTAGCAAAGCCTCTAGAAATGAATATGGAAAATCAAATAAAATATAATATATAAGTCAAAAATAAAGAGTTGTCCTAATATCCAGAATTTTGGAACGTATGTTTTTTTCTTTTGTTATACAGCTGCTGCAGCTTTAAAGTTCACAGAAGCTAGGAGAGAGGAACTAGCAGAAAGGATTCGTCGTGTTTTGGCCTTGGCTTGTGACAAGGAAGGATCCAGAGCCCAAAAAAACTACTGAATGAAATGCAACTTTCATTTTATAATGTTGAATAATAAAATGAATTTTATATCTATATATGTTTTTATCAATTATTGCTTACCTATTTTCCTAATTTTTCTTTTTGTGTTTTCATAGCTTTAAATGTGAAAATTTATAATTTTTTTAATAACATTTATTGACCTTAAGTTGACTTTTTTAATAGAATATTTAAAATCCAATTATTTTTCTATTAAGCATAAATATATTTTTAAATGTATTCCACTCTGTTCAACTACACATTCTTTTAAATGGTTTGGCCATCTCAGTTTGTTGTTTTGGGAATTAAAACTCTTACTTGCTTGGAAGCGTCATTTTTAGGATAAATTTTCACTCATTTTTTTTCTGGTGAAAATTTTATTTTTTTGCAACTTCAAAACCACATTCGAATTCAATGTTAAAATTAGAAATTTACTAAAACTTTAATATTCTTAAAATTAGAATTTTAAAAACTGGAATTTCTGAAATGCATTTAATACAGTTGAGCACTTGTCTATGGAAATTAATCATGGTCTAAATTATTTTTTAAATTTTCTAAAATAATTAATGCAATAGTGTATTTTTAAGTTCATTTTTTAAAGTGTGTGTAGTGCTAAAATATTTTATCCACTCAAATGGAATTGAACTATTTATCAAATGAGTTTTACAATAGCAAACAACAATTTTAAAAAATTCAAGTAAAACAAGTTATAATTTCTCTTCCAGTCACAGGCATTCAACTACATTTTTTAAAAAATTGAAGGAAATTTTTACTTAATTTATATTCTGCATTGAACTTACAATAGGGTAGATGCTCCACTTTTGGCCACTGCACCAGTTTTAGCCACATTGGATCTGTTTTTCCAATGATTAGCCAGTAATTTCAAATTAACCAATAAGGAGCATTCCAACACTTTAAACAATCCTTATTTTACTATTTTCAGCCTGATTGGTTCATTTTTTTTCAAACTTGTGACTTGTAAAAAAATTAAATGCATGATCATGTATTGTGTGCTCACAACTGTTAAGGTCTTTGTTAAGGAACAAGGTTTTGCAGTTTTTCCTCATCAGACTCTAGAAGTAAATGATTAATCTAAAACTGATTATCCTTAGGGTTTATGAGGTAAGCTTTCTTTTTATTCTGATTTCATATCAAAATTAATTATTTTTAAGATTGGTGATGGCCCAAACTGGTACTTTAAATGTACTATATGAGCCAGTTTTAGCAATGAGAGTGGCCAAAAATGGAACACTGCATGCTCCAGTTTTGGCCACATAATTTCATTATTGTGTTTTCAGCAATTACATGAATTTAAGAATATCTGGATGAAATTAAATCAACTAATTTAGTTTTGTTTCTAAAATAAAAGCAACTAACTTAATTTTATTTCTAAAATAAAAACAACTAACTTAATTTTATTTCTAAAATAAAAGCAACTGATTTTGTTTTGTTTCAAAAATATAAAGTAACCGATGTAATTTTTTTCTGAAATAAAAGTAACTGATTTAATTTTGTTTTCATTTTGCATAGTAATGGCTCCAATTAAAAATAAGAAGGCAGGTAGCATTTCCATAAAAAAGATTTTGCTACTCACCATCTAAAGTTGCTAATGCAGTCTTGTTAAGGCTATTCAAAATGGAATGTCGAAAACATCTCCATTTTGAATATTTACCTCACATTTATGTTAGAAAATTTCAACTTGAGGAACCTGACTCGAGTGATGAGGAATATTCTTTTATGTGTGTATGGATTGCTCTAATTTTAAAAATGATTCTGATGCATTTGATTAATGATGCAATTAAAAATTATAAAAATTTATATTTATGATATTGTTAGTGAGTATAATAATGCAAATTCTTTATTTCTAAGATTTTTTTAAAAAAAATTCTATACTTTAACTATTTGCAATGTAAGTTTATTCCTCTCCACATTTTTTCTTTCTTATGTTACCCAAGTAGCACACTATATTGCTCAATATTGCAAAATTGGAAAAATCAATATTGTATAATATTGATTTACAATATTGTGACAAAGTAAAATGTAAGACTTTTCCCATATTGCTCAATATTGGGTTACAATATTGTACAACGTATTTCCCAAAATTGTACAACATAGTTTCCGGATATTATACAACATAGTTTCCCGATATTGTACAAAGTAGTTCCCAATTTTGTACATCGTAGTTCCCAATTTTGTACAACGTAGTTCCCAATATTGTTTAATGCATTTTCCCAATTCTATTTGTATTTAATTCATACTTTTTTTTACCCGCTGTTGCTACCACTATGCTAAAAAAAATACTATTTCCTACACAAAATATACTTTTGGTTAAACTTTTTTACCTACCTTTCAAATTATTCTACTGCAGAATTACTAAAATTAGAAACATCACAAAAAAGTAGTAGAACTCTAAATTGTTCTTCGAGTGTCATCACGTAGGTAGTGACATAGAATTGCAAACTATTTTAGAAATATTCTCAAATAAGAAAATGTTTATTTGATACAAGCTTCGTTTAATGATTATTGTATTTTGCTCTCATTATCATTGCTTAAGGCCTTAAAATCATTTCTGAAAAAGATCTACCAAAAAACTGCACCAATCTTAAAACTTTCAGAGAAAATGCAAACCCTAATTAAGCATGTGTTGGATAATAGGGTAGATACTCCAGTTTTGACCACATTAAGAGAAAATTTGAAATAGAAATTTCACAGTGGATGACTGTTTAAATCATATTAAAATCGTACTTATACTCTTCTTGAGCAAATTTTATTGGCTTACTGCTAGTTATAAAATTTTTCTGAAGAATACTTTAGATTTTCAGTTATGAATTTTTAAATAAATTGACCCAATTTGCACCAGTTTTGGCAACACTAATTTTATATTTTTAAGACGTTTTAATGAATTTTAAGCGAAAAAAAATAAATTTTATGTAATATGTACTTTAGTACATTATTTTCTGTTATTTTAAATGGGATTTTTTTGATGAATTTTTAAAGATATGTAATTAAATTTACCTAAGCTGAATTTAGCTGCAGATTTCTGTTTGAAAAGAAGAAACAGGAATGTAGAAAACAATTTAATTTGGTTGATAAAGTACAAACTGTATATACTTAAATAAACTTTTTTATAACATACGAAACAAAAAATGGGGACAGGAAAAAACTTACATTGAAAATACTTAAAAGGATAGAATTTTAAAAAATCTTAGAATCAAGAATTTGCATTATTATACTCACTTTATATATATATATATATATATATATATATATTTATAATTTTTAATTGCAACATTAATCAAATTCATCAGAATCATTTTTAAAATTAGAGCAATCCATGCACATAAAAAAAAAATCCTCATCACTCGAGTCAGGTTCCTCAAGTTGAAATTTTCTAACATAAATGTGAGGTAAATATTCAAAATGGAGATGTTTTTGACATTCCATTTTGAATGGCCTTAACTTCATTAGCAACTTTAGATGGTGAGTAGCAAAATCTTTCTATGGAAATGCTATCTGCCTTCTTATTTTTAATTGGAGCCATTACTATGTAAAATGAAAACAAAATTAAATTAGTTACTTTTATTTTAGAAATAAAACTAAATCTTTTATTTCAGGAAAAAAAAACTACATCAGTTACTTTTTTATTTTAGAAACAAAACAAAATCAGTTGCTTTTATTTTAGAAATAAAATTAAGTTAACTGATTTTATTTTAGAAACAAAACTAAATTAGTTGATTTTATTTCATGCAGATATTCTTAAATTCATGTAATGGCTAAAACCACAGTAATGAAGTTATGTGGCCAAAACTGGAGCATGTAGTGCTCCACTTTTGGCCACCAACATTGCCAAAACTGGCAGATATATTAAATTTAAAGTACCAGTTTTGGCGGCCACGCTTCTTAAAAATAATTAATTTTGAAATGAAATCAGAATAAAATGAAAGCTTACCTCATAAACCCTAAGGGTAATCAGTTTTAGATTAATCATTTAATTCTGAGAGCCTGATGACGAAAAACTGCAAAACCTTGTTCCTTAACAGTTGTGAGCACACAATACATGATCATGCGTTTAATTTTTTTAAAAGTCGCATCTTTGAGAAAAATGAACCAATCAGGCTGAAAATAGTAAAATAAGGATTGTTTAAAGTGTTGGAATGCTTCTTATTGGTTAATTTGAAATTACTGCCTAATTATTGGAAAAACAGATCCAATGTGCTGAAAACTGGTGCAGTGGCCAAAAGTGGAGCATCTACCGTACTGTAAGTTCAAAGCAGAATATAAATAAAGTAAAAATTTCCTTCAATTTTTTAGAAAATATAGTTAAATGTCTCTGAGTCGAAAAGAAATTATAACTTCTTTCTTATGATTTTTTTAAAATTGCAGTTTGCTATTGCAAAACTCATTTGATAAATAGTTCAATTCCATTTGAGTGGATAAAATATTTCAGCACTTCACACACTTTAAAAAATGAACTTAAAAATACAATATTGCATTAATTTTTGAAAGAAATTTAAAAAATAGTTTAGAACATGATTAATTTCCTTAGACAAGTGCTCAATTGTATTAAATGCATTTCAGAAATTCCAGTTTTTAAAATTCTAATTTTAAGTATAGTAAAGTTTTAGTAAATTTCTAATTTTAACATTGAATTCGAATTTGGTTCTGAAGTTGTAAAAAAATTAAATTTTCACCAGAATAAAAATGAGTGAAAATTTATCCTAAAAATGAAGCTTCCAAGCAAATAAGAGTTTTAATTCACAAAACATCAAACCAAGATGGCCAAACCATTTAAAAGAATGTGTAGTTGAACAGAGTGGAACATCTTTAAAAATATACTTATGCTAAAGAGAAAAATAATTGGATTTTAAATATTCTTTTAGGAACGTCAACTTAAGATCAATAAATATTATTAAAAAAATTATATTTTTTCACATTTAAAGTTATGATAACCCAAAAAGAAAAACTAAGAAAATAGGTAAGCAATAATTGATAAAAGCATATATAGATATAAAATTCATTTTATTATTCAACAGTATAAAATGAAAGTTGCATTTAATTCAATAATATTTTGGGGCACAAGATCCTTCCTAGTCACAAGCCGAGGCCAAAATACGACGAAACTTTTCTGCCAGTACCTCTCTCCTAGCTTCTGTGAACTTTAAAGCTGCAGCAGCAGTATAACAGAAGAAAAAGACATAAGTTCCAAAATTCTGAATATTAGGAAAACTCTTTATTTTTGACTAATGCATTATATTTTATTTGATTTTCCATATTCATTTCTAGAGGCTTTGCTAAAAGAAAGATTTAAAGTCTCTTAGTTTGTTTCAGTTATTAACCAAGCACTAAATCCCATTTGAATTATTAGCCCCAACTGAATTTCTTCAACTTTTCTTTCTAGTGTTTTTCAAATAAAAATGGGCAAGGGAAAATTCTGTGTATTGGAAATATACTCATGTTGTATTTGTTACCATTTTCACTGTATATGTATTTGAAATAGGATATTGAAATTCCAGCTCATATCCATTTTTAATGTTGCATATGAAAGGAACAAATAAAGTAATTAACTAAACAGAATTAGTGAGCATCATGGCATCTTCACTCTAATAAACTGTTTCAATATTATGATGTTTTTGATGTTCATGCTTAAATTTCTCCAGCACAGCTACCATAAGATAGATTAAAATTGTATATATCTGAAATGAAAATAATTACTCTTTTTTCTTGCATATGAAATATTATAATGTTTGCAAATAAACAATTGTAAAACATTGTAATTAATAAATTTGATAAACACAAGGCCATCAAATTAGAAAAACAAACCAGTCATGCATGGCAATGTTTAATTGAACCATGTATTGAAATAAAAAATATTGTCACAAATTGCTTAAGAATTAATATTTTATTGCTGGTCATATTGTGTAACTATATTTAATAAATTTTAGACAACACATTTTTTTTGTAGAAGCAAAAAAAAAGACTTACCGAAGAATTGCATTATAAACTAATATATGATGATAAAGAATATTTATATCATTGTATTGTAAATATTGACAGGAATAGTCTTTAGTTTTCTTTTGAATGTTCTTATATATACTATAATGAGACACACCTTAAAAATGGCTCACAATAAAATCGACATTTTGTGGTTGCTAAAAAACCATTCACTTGCTAACAAATTAATATTTATTAATGTCAATTGTGACTTGTAACAGTGAAGATCAAACATAAATCCAACATAACATCCAAAAATATGACTTAATTTTGAAATTTGTAAATACAATACTTCAAGTAATCTTAAAAAATGTAGATGACATGATTGAATAGTGAATTTGCTCTCTAAAATTAAAACAATTTGCTACTCCTTACATAATGTCTTACTATTATAAGTATATGGATTACAGAACTGATGGTCCATTGTATCCCATGTAGAACTTTGACAACAAATATATAGAAGAAATGTCATATTCAGTTATTTTAGCTGCATTAAATATAATAATATATTTCCTTATCTTTTTAATATGTAGAGCATTGTTTTCCACAATATAATTCTTTAATCTAGAAAAGAAAAAATGCTTCACTGAAAATATGTACTTTTTAGTTACTGTAAAAATAGTAAGGCTTAACTGTCAGGTGGCACATGGGTTGAAATTTTTTTCAGCACTACAGGACTGTCAAAATAAACATTCAAAAACAAGAAAAATAGAGGGTGGTCGATGGTACCCCTATGTCCACTGTACTCCAGTCTCCTCTATATATAGTAATACAGTAGACGCTGGTTATAACGGCCACACATTATAAAGACCATTCCATTATAACGACCAGTGATAAAATCCCCAACTGTTTTTCCCTATGAACTATGTTTAAGTAAACTGAACTAAAATGTTGAATAATAAATACTAAGATTCTTTATGGCGGCTTACCTCATTTATATCATATTTAGTGAATTATTAATTGTGTATGTATTTCTTGGGATATCCATTACAGCAGTATTAAAGTAAACAACTGGTTGTTATCTGCAAGCTAAAAAAAATCGTTCTTTATTATTAACTTGAACATTATGGAAACCACTGGAAAGAGCTATTGTTATAATCTCAAACAAAGCTTTTAGTTATAACCACCAGTGATAAAATCCAGAACTGTGTTTCCCTATGCACTATGTTATTTTACTTAAGGTATAAAGACCGTTCAGTGTCGTCTAATCCCAATACAACATCCGAATTCAGCGAATACTCTTCCAGGTATATTTCCAAAAAAGAACATGTTTCTAAACGTAAATGACCTTGATTATTGTATTGCTAAGCTTCGTAAGTAGATGGATAAAGACAGTTCTGGGACCTCGGGGGCCGGGGGCACCACTCCCTCCCCCTCCCGACTTCCTCCCACCCGAGTTCCAGCCGAGTTAAGATAAGGAATGTGCTTGAACTTTAACTCCTCTTAGATTAGATAAGAAGGATGATAGGAATTTATTTTTATTTTCGGTCTTTGAAAATTTTCTCGGTTTATTTCTTTTACAAAAGTTGTGATTTTTTCACAAACACTACTCAGTTAAAAAGTTTATAATCTTATAAAAGAGTTCTTAGGTTTATTGCTCAAGAAATACAATTGACAATAAGGTTTATAATCAAATGTTCATGTTAGAAAGTTTTATTTATCACCATGCCTTCGTTAGAAGAAGTTGCTAGTGGAGTGTGCGCTTATATTTGCGTTGGTTTATTATTTTTAGGGATTTATATTTTTTCTGAAAGTGCAAAATTTAGTGTTGATTTTGTTTTACGTTTAAACGATACTGGAAACATTTTAATTACATTCTAGGAATGCAAATTTAATTTATTCTTCTTCTGTTATAATGAACGAAGCATATCAGGATCCCAAACACGTTGCAAGTTCCGGCGGTGTCGATAGTTTATAGCGTGCTGGCGAAGGGCAAGTCTCCAAGAAAGCGATTCAAAAATGGTTACAAGGGGTTAATGCGTACACACTGCATAAACCCGTTCGAAAGAAATTTAGAACCAATCGAGTGATTGTTTATGCGATTGATCAACAGTGGCAAGCAGACCTCGTGGATTTAATTAGCATTAAAAAGTTTAACAAAGGATTTCGTTACATCCTTACATGCATAGATATTCTATCGAAGCATGCATGGGTCGTGCCTCTCAAGCGAAAGAGAGGAGTGGATATAATCAATGCATTTAAAGTTATATTTAAAGAACGTCGTCCTCAATATCTACAAACAGACCAGGGAACTGAATTCAAAAATGAAAAGTTCCAACAATTTCTGAAAGCAAATAAAGTTAAATTTTTTACAACTTTTAACGCTACAAAAGCTTCCGTGATTGAAAGGTTCAATCGCACATCAAGAACAAAAATTTTTAAATATTTCACGTTTAAAAAATACTCATAATTACATTGATGTATTAGATCAGTTAGTATATAGTTATAATCATACTTACTATTCGAGCATCAAGAGAGCCCCTGTGGAAGTGAATTCGGAAAACGAACAAGATGTTTGGCTGACATTATATGAAAACATGGAGAATGTTGAAAGAAAACCATGTGCTTTTAAGGAAGGTGACACCGTGCGCATTTCTAAAGCGAAACCGACTTTTGAAAAAGGTTATGAAACAAATTGGACTGAAGAACTATTCACAGTGAGTGAATGTGTGAAAAGAAATCCTCTAGTGTATCGAGTGAAAGATTTATTAGGAGAGGATATTCAATGAACATTTTATGCGCAAGAATTACAAAAGGTGGAAAAGAACAACCATTTCCCGATTGAAAAAATTTTAAGAAAACGCACCAAGAATAATTCGAGTGAATATTTTGTAAAATTCAAAGGTTATCCAAAAAAGTTTAATTCGTGGGTTGCAGCGAGTGATATGATTTCGATATAAATACAGGTGCTTCAACTATCAACCTCGCAGTCGTGAAAATGAGTTTCTATATTACATGTCCCTCAGATGGGAGTTTAGACTTTCATCCTGAGAATACACTTTCTCATTATTTTACGAAATTACCAAGTCCTGTTGATTTGACAGGCGAATGGGAAGTTGGAATAGTCGAATTTATATATCCTAGAATGTGGAACAATGCCACAAATGATTCAAATTATTATGAATATAATTTAGGGAACCGTGTGATAAAGAGTGGACGCATTGCCTGCGGTTATTATGAGACTCCGATCGATATTTTAAATGCCTTACCGAAGCATGTTAAAATTCAAATGAATTATAATAAACACTGTAAAAAGGTGAAGCTTCAACTATCCAACGGTGCTACACTGAAATTATCAGATCGATTATCAGAAAATTTAGGGTTTGTTCCAGGAGAAGTTTTAGGAAAGAATGTGGTGCGCGATACAACTTATGCGATCGAAAGTCCTTTTATCGCAGATCCTAACGTCGATTTATATTTACTCTACATTTATACGGATATTATTCAACCAGAAATGGTGGGAGGAGTGTTTGCCCACTACTTCGCATCGTGGCCGTGAAAGGAAAAGACGGTGACATGATTCATGAAATCTTTGACCGACCCCATTATTGTCCTGTTTCAAGAAAAAATTTCTAGTCCATCGAAATAGTTATAAAGACCCACACGGGTCGATTCGTGTCATTTTATGGTGGGAAGTTGATCGTGAAGTTATATTTTAGACTCTAATACCTCTAATCAAAATGCTTCAAAGATATCAGTGCCGCACACGCAGTTTTGAAGAGTATTACACTCAACAAGCTGGAAATGGACTATCTTATTATAAAGGTGTTTCCCTTCAGAAAGGTTCGGGTCTCGGAGGAATTTTTAAAAGTTTCTACCGCATGATTTTACCTATATTCAAATCAGGAGCAAAGGCTGTTGGAAAGCAAGCGTTGAAATCGGGTATTTAGTTGCAAACGATCTTATGCAAGGCAATGAAATGAAAGCGTCTGCTAAACAAAGAGCCTAGGAAGCAGCAAAAATATTAACTGAAAATGCTGCAGATAAAGCAAAGACAATGGTCGGAGGGAATAAAAGGAAACGTCATAGCAAGAAACGAGTCATTTCAAAGAAGTATCGCAAAGTGTGTGCACCGGATATCTTTACCTCTTCCAAAAATGTCTCTCATCCACGCTGACTCTCAAGCGGCCGTCAAATCTGAATTAGATTTATTTCTAACACCTCCGACTCAGATAGCTAATGAAAAAGGACAATGGTTAGAATATCATCCAATTGCAAATATCCGAGATGGGAACCCTATTGAATTTTCTATTAGTGGATCTGGAGAAGATTACATTGACTTATCAGCAACTCAATTATATGTTAAAGTGAAAATTTTAAAAGACAATGCTAAATTAGGTGAAACTGATAAAGTCGCACCTGTGAACGTACTGCTCCATTCGTTATTTTCGCAAGTGGACGTGAGTTTAAACGATCGTTTGATTTCTGCTTCTAGCAATCTTTATCCTTTTAGAAGTTATATTGAAAGCTTGTTGAATTATGGATCAGATTATAAAGAGAGCTTTTTGACATCCGAATGCTTTTTTAAAGATACTCCAGGAAGTTTGGACGTGACAGATCCTGCAGGGGATAATGAAGGTTTAAAAAAACGTGCCTCTCTCATAGAAAAGTCAAAAGTGCTAGATTTGATTGGGAACTTACACTGCGATATCTTTTATCAAGATCGCTTACTCCTGAACTGGGTGGATTTGAAAGTGAAACGGATAAGAAGCAAACCAGAATTTTTTTCTGATTGCACCCGCAAACGCCAACTACAATGTTATCATAGAGCATGCATCATTATTTGTTCGCAAAGTGAAAGTGAGTCCTGGCGTCTTACTGGGTCATGCCAAAGCCCTTCAGTCAACACCCGCAACGTATCCTATAGATCGTGTCTTATCTAAGATGTACTCTATTTCAAAGGGGTCTTTTTCATTTTCGAAAGATAATGTGTTCCTCAGGCAAATGCCCAAAAGACTGATTGTTACATGTGTTGACAATGATGCATTTAATGGAACATATAGTTCAAATCCTTTTCATTTTAAACATAACAACTTGAATTTCCTCGGTGTTTATGTGGATGGAAATCCTATAAGTAGCAAACCGCTAGAACCCGATTATTCAAATGGTCAAATCATTCGTGCATTCAACAGCTTACTGGTTGGGAGTGGGAAACTTGCTTCTAATAAAGGAATTTACATTAACAGAGACGAATTTATTCAGGGTTACACATTATACGCGTTTGATCTCACACCAGATTTATGTGATGGAAGTCATCTTAATCTCGTGAATCAAGTTAACTTGAGAATCGAATTAAAGTTTGCTAGCGCTTTGGAAAAAACAGTTTCGGTTTTACTATACGCCGAATTTCAGAATATGATTGAAATAACAAACTCGAGAAACGTGTTATGTGAATTTTCAATATGAATTCAATTCAACTCGCCACCATATTACAAAAAGACACGTTTACAAGTAGGAAATTTATAGGGGTTTTTGCGAGTGATAACGTACCAAAGACCTTTAAAAAGTTTCCTGTTACATTTATATTAAATACTGATCCACACACGAAACCTGGAACGCATTGGATTGCAGTGTTTGTTAAATCCAATTCAGAAGTTGAATTTTTTTATTCCTACGGACATGCTCCGAATTATTTTAAAGGTTTCATCAATGACTATTTTACTAGATTTTCGACTGTAATCTATAATGATGTATTACTTCAGAGTCATAAAACGGCCGTTTGTGGCCAATACTGTTGTTATTATATATACCTTCGCTGTAGAAACAAACCATTGAAACGTATTGTGAATGTATTTGGATCCGATTTATTATGTAACGATATTCGTGTATTCAATTTTGTCAAGAAAAAGTTTAATGTGTCTGTGCCTTTCTTTCAATAAAAGTATAAAATAAGTGATCAATTGTGTTACGTTTCATTTCGAATCATGCTTTCTCTCAAGTTACAACACCCTTTCGGAGCTATTTTAGTGGAGCCCTCGGGGGTCGGAAAGAATTACTTTTTAAAACTTTTATTAAACAGCCGTGCTCAAATGATAGAACCTGCTATAGAAACCTTTAGTTTGAGAATTATTAACTCGTTCTCTTAAAAAGCATATGTAACGAGTTTCAGTACAAAAGGCTTGTAGCATATTATTTTATTTAAAACATTATTCAGGGTTAAGAAGGTTATTTATAATCCTTCATATGTATTGATTATTGCTGGCTATTTTGGAATATAGATTATTATGTAACTATCTATATAATAAGTGTTTATGTGCATACAAAACGGATTAATCCAGTTAAGCGCTGTTTATATTTGTGATCGGCTCTAAATTTTCTACTTTTTACCGAATACTAAATCAAGAAACAATATGAAAAGTTTTATAGTGCCAACAAAGATTTGTAAAAAATGTATATAAATATATATATATATATATAAATGGTATTGTTGTTGAACCTTAAAATTCAGAAAATAAGGACTAATATGCTGGCGTGTAGACTGAAAATAAATTGAAGTCACAGACATCTAAAGAATATCAACTTTCATGCAACTTCAATGATGTTCATATTTTTAGAAACTCACAACATGAAAAATAAGAAATATAGCCTTCATTTTTTTGGCCCAACGGTCTGGCATTTGTCTGGTCTAACGGCGTTTATTTTTGTCATCTGGTGTTATAGACACGGGCAATATGCAGAGTGAGGGCATCTTGAAGACATGAAATGCAATTCAGTCACACCAAAGGTGGGATCTTCCGAAAGCAGTAAAACCAGGGCCAGAGAAATACCCCAGAATTTCCCTGGTACTGTAGTTTGAATAGGTTCCAAGCTCAATAGAACGGATTCTTGCGGTTAGCCCCTCCACGGAGGTTGCTGATTGTCCCTATTTCAGAAGGGGGGAGAGACTTGATCTGTTGCGCTTTCGGAACATTTTCTGTTTGAAGGAAGACACACTTTTAAAACAGATAAAGGTTCTTCAATCGCTCGCTTTTTGAATCGCTTTACAAAGAAGACCGAACCACTCAGAGGGTTAATGTAATTTTTATTCTATTAAAGAACATAACCTTGAAAATTTAAGAAAACCGCCATATATAAAAAAATACAAATAGCACATTATTTCATTTCAGGCTCATTAACCTTTATGCGTTTCCACAGGGAGAAAAAAGATATCTGCCAAAGAGCTGCCGTGCAATACAAAGTTTTGTTGTAGAATTTTATAGTGCAATTCTTTGGTAAGTTTTTTTCTGCTTCTATATTAAAAATGTGTTGTCTAAAATTTATTAAATATAGTTACAATATGACTAGCAATAAAAGATTAATTCTTAAGCAATTTGTGACAATATTTTTTATTTCAATCCATGGTTCAATTAAACATAGCCATGCATGACTGGTTTGCTTTTCTAACTTCATGGTCTTGTGTTTATCAAATTTATTAATTACACTGTTTTACAATTGTTTATTTGCAAACATTATAATATTTCTTATGCAAGAAAAAAGGAGTAATTATTTTCATTTCAGAAATATACAGTTTTAATCTATCTTATTGTAGCTGTACTGGAGAAATTTAAGGCATGTACATCAAAAGCATCATAATAATGAAACAGCTTATTAGAGTGAAGATGCCATGATGCTCACTAATTCTGTTTCAGTTATTTGTTCCTTTCATATGCAACATTAAACTGGAATTTCAATATCCTATTTTAAATACATATCCAGTGAAAAATGTATTAATGGTAACAAATACAACATGAGTATATTTCCAATACACAGAATTTTCACTTCCCCATTTCTATTTGAAAAACTCTTGAAAGAAAAGTTGAAGAAAGTCAGTTGGGGCTAATAATTCAAATAGGAGTTAGTGCTTGGTTAATAACTTAAACTAACTAAGAGACTTTAAATCATTTTTTTAGCAAAGCCTCTGGAAATGAATATGGAAAATAAAATAAAATATAATGCATATTTCAAAAATAAAGAGTTGTCCTAATATCCAGAAAAACAATAAAATATCATTCAATAAAATACCCATACATTTCTTTAAACATTAAATAATCAGTGTCTCTACTTATCCTTACCAGAATTCAACACTTTCAATATAAACCGCCACTTAGCTTGACATAACATATTTCCAGTACTAGATTTCCAACTAGGAAACAGCATAATAGTCCAAATAATATAATTAATTTTTGATAAAAAGAATTAGTAAGATACCTATATTAAAAATCTAAAAACTATTTAAAAAATGTAATATAGTTATTTATCTAGATAAAATTTGAAAGTTGGTAAAAATGTCTATTAAAAAAGGAAATTTCACTTGAAAGATCCTGGTGTCATCTATGTAATAAATCTGAAACCAGTAACTCAATAACCAAATTTGTATAAAATTACACGTTAGAAGTAGAATATGAAGAACATTAACCTACAATCAAAGAAATAAAAATAATCCATTATATACCAATATGGATGTTTTATTCTAAATCAGCTAAATATTTCTTATCCATATATACTCTTAGAAAACTTATTGGCATTCCATTATCCATTGTAAAAGATTAGAAATTTTTTATGTTCTTAATTCTATTATCAATGTCTGTTACTAAATTATTATTTCTAATTATGTAATTTTTCACTAAGTTCTTGAAGACAGAAATGCTAACATTACTATCCCAAAAAGGAAATTTATTAATTTGAAAATTAAATGCATTTCTTTTATCAAATATATCTGTTACTATTTTGTTATCTATACTTTTTATATCTAGATCTAGAAATTCTGCAGCTAATTCATTGTCATTAGTTTTTATAAATTTCAAATAATCAGGATAGAAGTTAATATGTGGCTTAAGGTCTACTTCTTTATTGAATAATATTAAATCATCTATATAACGGAATAATATACTATGGCTATAATTAGCAAAATCTTTCTCATAGTAGTGATGGTAAATATTTGCTAAACTATTGCTAGCTGGACCTCCTTGCGGTAATCATTTAATTTGATAGAAAATCCTATTATCAAAAAAGATATAATTTTCTTTTAGAACAAGATTAATAAGATTTTTAAAATTATTAATGTTAATATCTTTTTAAAGATCAAAATCTTTATGTATATTTACTAGGGTATTAGTCAAATCTTCAATATCTATACTATTAAATAAATCCTGGAAGTCAAAAGTATGTACACTCTAGTGTTATCTCTACATCTTTAATTATATTTAATATCTCTACACTATTATTTACTATAATTGTATCTTTTTGCTTATTTAAATTCTCTATCACTGTCTGTATGTGTTTTTGCAAGAGTTTGCCAGATTTTGTAATATAAGTATTGCAGCCATTAGTAACGCTTCTAAATTGAAGAGGACTTTTATGAAATTTTGGTGTTGGGAAGATGTGAGGATAATCTTTTTTAATATAATTAATTCCCAGTTTTTTATAGAAGGCTTGAATTCTATTAGAAATTTCTCTTTCACCTAATTTTGTCTCATTATAAACATCACCGTTAATGATATGATCATTAAGTAATATATATATATATATAATTCAAATTTAAATGCAGAATCAAAAGGATTTAAAGTTTTTCCGTGAGAAGGCACGGATGCTTTAGCAGGGAATGCGAAATCTATACTTACCTCATTATAAATATCCCAACACTTTCTTCAAACAGTCTTGGCTAATAAAACTAAAAGAAAACCGTCTTCACCCCGAGTGTTATGATAGAACAAAACACGAAGAATAGTTGAAAAAATAAAACAAAATTTAAATAATTGAGCATACCATAAAAAGGATAGAAGCAACCAGTAGGACAGAATTCAAAGAAAGAACATAGATATCGTATGGGTATTGCAGAGCATTTTGTTCTAATAGGGAAGGGTCAGTATCTCACTTAAATGTCAAACACTTTGAATTTTTTATTATTTAAAACTATGCTTTCATGGCGTATGCGCTGTATTGAGCAAAAAACTAACATTCTAGTGTCAAATATTTATTTAGTAAATTGATTATAAAATAGACAAGACATGAGAAGAGATATATTTAAATAAAATTTCTTATTTAAACTTCGTGATATTTAAAAATATCTCAATAACCTGAAAATCGTTTTAAAGTTTCCTCTTACATAAAAATTTGATGTTAAATGTTTCATTGCTTTTTATCATTCTTAATGATTTATTTTGTATCATTCTTAGAAAGTTATTAATAACTTCAAAAAATAGCTTTTTGCTGTTTTTAAAAATAATTTGGGACAGCCTGTAATTTTTTGAGAAGCTACGATATATTAAGATTCTTTCGTGCAACAAATATCCTTATTTTAATTGAAAATGATGGACAGATTTTGTGCTGGAATTCTGTAGAATACTTATCTATATAAATCAAACTGAACACCACAAAAATTAAATTAATTTCATTCTATTCTTTTAAAATTTTTATAAAGTTATGGAGAAAATTAGCCTTCACCTGTTTTTAAAAATCGTTTGTTTCACTTGATATTTTCATTTTAATTTAGGGTTTCAGACGATAAAAGGATTTTATTTGCTATAATATTTCACATAAAAGTATTTCTCACATTAAAACTATAAAAACGTGAAAGCTCATTTATCCCGAGCAACAACGTACCAATAAGCTGTTACTACGTGGACGAAGTCGAGGGTATTAGCTAGTACATTACACCATTCATCTTTACTGGACAACCTATTTCTACAAATCTTTGAAATGAGTAATGTTTCAAATTTCAACTCTTCCTTATCATATATCAATGACCTAATTATTTTTAACTTTAACACTTCAGATCAATTGCAATACAATTTACCCATATGAACTCAAACTATTAAAAATTAGCAACAATCAAGATCTAGCAGTTTTTCTATATTTATGTTTAGACTACCAAAAGAAATTAAAAATTGACTTTCACGACAAGAAAAACGAATTCAAATTTAACGAAAATAAATACATTTTCTGGTATTCCAATATCTCCCATAAAATCTGCAAAAATGCAATTATTAATCAACTTATAAGAATAAATAAAAAATGCAATCACAATCATCCTGAAATACAGAAAATCATGAACTTAAGAAATAGCGTTATAAAATTCCCGCCTCACTTTACGAACCTTTGATTATGGATTAAAGATGTCAGCAAAATATGCCTTTCAGAGAAATTTTGGCTCAACATTTAACCTTCGCAGAAGGGTCACCCACGCCAAAAAGGTCTGATATTTTACGTCAAAAATGCATCTTTTACCAGTTTTACATTTTGACTGAATTCTTTGAATATTTCTCCTTTTTCCTCTAGTGGCTAAAAAATTTACATTTTTAACCACTCCACTAGATAAAACATTTTTTCTAAATGTGCGTCTTTAGATTTCTATCATTAACTGTTTAATTATAATTGCTCCCAAATCACTGCATTTTCCTGCCAACAGCCAAAGTCAGGCGCGAAATTTGTGATTCGATATCCCGTAAACATGTCGCTGCCATCACCCACATTTGCTCTTCATAGTATCTGTACCATTCAGTACGTAAAAGAATTTCCTCCAATCTTCTATTATTCTACTCAAGCCTTTTGTACATACTTACTTTTCTTTATTCTTATTGAAACTCCAGTGCCTGATTCTTGATTTGGTTCGACATGAGGGATGAAATTCGGTGACTGGATTTATGGCCTCCCCACAAAGCACAAAACTTCCGTACGGACGTACGAAATGCCTCCATCACCTACTTAAACCCTCCCGGGATAAAGGGGGAGCTTTCATGCTCATTACCATGATGAGCGGGGCTGGAGACCCAGACAACGTGCTTAGTGGAATTTCTGATCGATGTGCTTAGCGGGAAGCTTTAAAGACAAGCTTCCGTAGACGATACATCAATGCATATTTTGAAGATGAGCTTCCCTAAAAGATGCGTTACTGGATGTTTTGCAGATGAACTTACTTAGAAGATGTCTTAATGGGTATATTTAAGATTAATAACATGTAAAATACATTTGAATCATTAATTACAGAATGGGAACAAGTCACAAATGCTAATTTTACAAAAGACATAAAAAGTTATTTACTATAGTTCTCGGTGAAGCAAAGTCTAATTTTTTTCTGAAATAAGAGGCTGTCTTCTAATACACATTATATATACATTTTCCACTGATGAGAGAAAATATTTCACTAAACAAATCATTAAATTGCAATAAAAAACACTTCATTCAATGTGCGTGAGTTGAGAAACATATTTCAACAAATGTATAACATCAACCTACGAGTAAGTGAAAATTTACTTTGGGGTTCATTTATTTATTGTACTTTAAGTTGGATAATCATAGTTTTTACATTTGAGAAAGATAATGTGGTTGAAATATTTGACGAAACAAAACTTTATTGTTTCGTCAAATATTTCAACCACATTATCTTATTATTACGACAACAATAAAGTTAATCACTTAAGTTTGATTTTCATGACAAAAATGGAAAACATTGTAGCAAATCATAAAAATAAAAAAAAAAGAATTTTTAAAAATTTGTTCAAGAATGGAAAAATAGGAACAGATAATTTTATGCAATTGAAAGACATATATTAATTTTGTGTAAAAGTAATTTCTAAGCGATTATGTTTTTGAAAGATATCACGGAAAAAACCCAACTTTTGGACTTTAATAAGCTAATTCCTAACGAGTCAAATTCCATCAGTGTTGGAGAAAGATTATTGAATAAATACAATAGTTTGAAGAACACCTGCTCACAGACAGAAAATCTGCTTCATATTTCCACTAATAGTAATGTGAATGCTAATGCTCCACAGGGCAGACTGATGGACTTAGATTTACGAAATTTGACATAAGTATACTTTATTGTTTGTTAATGTGCACCTTGGAATGCTATGTAATTGAAGTTTTTATTAGAATTTCAATTACATAAAAATTAAGCAAACTTTCGGCATTTTTCCATAATAACTTGCGAAATATTTGCAAAATGAAATTCATTTTTACACCATCAAAAAATACAAAATTACCTTTTCAATGATATGAATTAAATTGCTGTACAGTTTATTCATCTAAATTTAATAATTTAAAAAAAAATATTTTTATACATATCTAGCCGCTTTTGGCTACCAGCTTGTTCGCCGGAAATATGGTTTTAATTGAATCTTGTATCATTTTACATTCACGGCTGCTTTAAAAATGTAATTTTAAACTTACTATTCTGGAAGCGAATGGCCTTATACCTGTTTTGTTCATTATCTACATAAATGACCTCAATAGAGTCTAATAACTGACCATGCCATGCAAAATCTAATTGCATGATGCTGGGGCCATCTTCACCTTCTTATTTCTCTTGCAAAAAATTCGATTTTAACTTTAAAATGTCGCAGCGCATTTTATGGCCTGTTTATTTTAACTGAATTTAAACATGCTTAAAAAAGAATGAAGACATAGCAATCATAACCATTCAGCTTATTGAATATGTTTCTTAATATACATAATATCTTAGAGAGCTTGATTTACAGATTCCATAAAGACTTTGATGAAATTATATATGAAAGCAAAATGTATTAATATATTACTTCAAATTCCAACACTAAAAGTCAAACACGCAATTAAATACTTGTTTAAACAATGAAAAAGTTTTTAATTGCGTTGCAACAATGAAACGTATTATTGTTGCAAATTATGCTAAAAAATATTTTTAAAAGGCTATTAAAATTAGAGAAAAAATTCTCCGGCAACTTAATTTATATCATTGAAAAGGTCGTTTTTTTCACACATTCAGATGGTGTAAAATTGATTTTTCTGCGGTAGTACTTTCAGAAGTTATTAAGGAAAAACTCAAAAATTTCGCTAAATTTTTTTTATTAATTAAAATGCTAATTAAATTTTCAAAAAAAGAGTCCCGAGATATACACATTCCCACCCTCCAAAGTTCCACCGCAGTTTTCTTATCGCAGGTCTGAGGGAGGGTAATCTGTGCCAGGGGTTGCTGCTTGCTGGTAGGGGGAGGGAGCTTTTCTTGCCGTCCCAATTTCGGAGATGAGATTCCTGTGGTTTCTCCGAAGAAAATCGGTGAGATCGTTCTATGCTGTCAGAGTGGGGTCCGAGAGTGTCCACTGGAGATTCTTTTATTCTTCTATTTGTTCCTGTGTTGTCCAGTGCTACTTGTTATTTTGTTCAAATATTGTGAAAATCTTGCATCTCTTGCAAGTATGTCTGCTTGTGCTGTCGCAACCTGTCCAAATTATCACAGGAAAACGAAAGGCAAAGGTGTAATAGATCATATGTTTCCAGTATGTACGAATCGGAATAAAATTTTTATCTCGAAGTGTAAAAGGCAAGATCATGTAAATGTAAATTACGCTAGGACATGCAGTGATCACTTCAGGCCAAGTGATTGCATGGATGACCTGAAGATTCGTCTATTGATTTAAATCAAGAGAAAATTTTAAAACTTGATGCAGTTCCGAGTGTTAACTTGCCATTAATAATGGCCAAGATAATGGGGAAGATATTTCAAGTAAAAGTGAGAGAAAAAGGAATAGAAGTATTTTACAGGAAGCAAAAATTAGATTTAAATGTCCGAGTCCTAAAAAGGCATGTGAAACGCCAGCTACGGAGCCATTTACTACACCTACAACCAAAAAAATTTGCTCATCATGCTTTGAAACTCAAAAAGAAAATGCAATACTTCTGGAAAGAATTAGATTTCTTGAAAAAAAACTTGAAAAGACAAAAGTGAAGACTAAGAAAAATCAGAGAAAAAAATAAAAGAAATGAAAACGAAAGCTCAAACTGGCCGTATTTTAACCGAAAAAAAAAGTTAAAATAGCAAGCTGAAAAAAATATCGAAGATAGAAGAAAATTTTTAAAAATATCTTAACATCATCATAGATAAATGCCGTAACAGAAAATGAAAACAAAATCAAGTGGACAGCAGAAGATATTTCGAGACATTTAATTATTCGATCTATTTCCAGGGGGTCTTATTTATATTGGCGAAATCAGACAGGTATACGATTTCCCAATGCTAGCACATTAAAGAGATGCTGTTCAAAATTTTTTTGTACACCTGGTATGCTTCTTGATGTTTTGATGGTTATGAAAAAATATTAAATATATATAACTGTATTATATTTATTACATATTTTAAGTACAGTTATGAATGAATGCGTAAAAACATATGTCTGCTTCGCAAGTATTAACAATGCATTATTTTTATATAATTTTTTTCTCCCAAATAAATAAAAAATAATAGTGGTAAACAAAAATTCAATTTTATTTAAAAGCAAATATTTAATAGTTCGAGCCAGTCAGCTTTTTCAATAAGTGGAGAGTGTATGCCGACAGAAGCCGATTTTCATTTTTTTCTTCTCAAGTATATATTTTGTGTCAAAAAAAGTCTCAAATAATTTATTGAAATGGCCGTGTATCTGATATATCTCACACCAAATACTGGCATCCAATTTTAAATATTAAGTAAAAAAAGAAATAACATTCACACCAAAACCCTTATAGTAAAGGGAATTTCGTATTTTCGAGCGTGGAGTGTCAGCCTGGTGACGTCACAAAATTCCCCCACTGGTTCTTCTCTGAAGCCTCTATGAACCAGCCCTTGTATTTCTCTGGAGCTGGTTATCTGTAAAAAGAGTGCGCCCCCTTCCTTTTCTATAGCATAGGCTGTAAAATCTTTTCATTCCTATTTCCGCAAGGGCTCTTTCTAGTTGGACAAGTTGACGTAAATCCAATAATTCTCAAAAGAATTATAATTTTACAGTAGATCAGTCCCGTTTATAGAGTCAAAGTCGTTATCGTGCGATTTAATTTCAGTCGCCCCCCCCACTTCATAACACTTTCAATTATTTTTGAAACCAATGTATTTATAATTGAACATTACCGCAACTTCATTATGTTAAAAAAAGAAAATCTTCGTAGGTAGAAGAAAACTTTACCGTTTTTCATGCAAGTTTGCTGGGTACCGGGGTCATCGAAATCAGTGGCGGACTGGGTCTGAAAATAGAGGTTGCCATCAGTCAATGGGCCCCACTGATATTAAAAATGATATAATTTCTCTCTCAAATATTTTTAAATTTTAATTATTATAAATATAATAAATTAAAATCAAGAAATAGATATGATATATTCCTTATCTTAATATCTGTTATATACATCGATAGACATTAGACCTCGCCCCCCCCTCGCAAAAAAATCTGCTCTTCGAACCAGTGAAGTATCCACCATCTCGAAACGGAATAAAAAAAATAATAAATCTTTACACACAAGTCGTTTTCGACGGCATCAATGAACGCGTTTAGTCGTTACAACGTAAAAATTACAGACAAGCAGACGAAAAGGTCGAGTAAAAACAGGAGTTCGCTTCGATCGTCAAATCACTAATTATAGTATGCATATATTATTACATATTATTAGAAGTAAGAAATGCCAAATACAAAAGCAAATTTATGATTGAGTTTTAAATCATTTTGATGGTTGTTTAGTTTACAGTAATTTTGTAACTGTACTATTAATGAGAATCTTTTTTATAACCAAACTGAAATTATAGAGCTAACCATGTACCAGTTGCAATAATTTTAAAGAGTAACAACCCAAAAGTACAGAACTGTGTTGCATACGATCCACTTCATTAAGTGGAAGTCAGTAAACGTTTGAGTTTACTAGATGACTGTTCTAATATTTCAATAATTACTTCTCCATCCATATCATCTAACAATTTCTTTCCAATAAATAGGAACATAGGGAGAATTCCAAGTTCTCTTCAGACAATGAAATTTCTAATCTGATCTTTATCTTTAGCTTTGAAAATCCGAATTCACTAATATCATTAGATCATTCATAACTGATGCAAATATGCTGTGATATTTCAAAAATAGCTTCTAAACTCCTTAAAAGTTCTTTATTATCTTTAAGGAATTTTTTCAATCAATGTAGGTCTATTAAGATGCAAATAGTGACAGGAAACCAAACAATTTATATAAAAGAGTAGAAACAAGCATAATGGTCGGCATTATACAGAAAACAACTCAAACATAACTGGGACTCTCCGCTAAACTAAATCTTAATAAATATGAATAGAGAGGCTCGTGGACATTTAGTATGCATTAGTTATTAAGCGATTATTAGCATTAGACCTATAATCCTTCACACGCTTGGCGGGTGACGAATTTATCCAAAATTCACTAATTTTTAGGCAAATCCGTTGTTAACAAATACCTTTCATAAAATAATGATAGTATGGAATTTATTTAATTACATTTCGTGGCAATCTTAGCTAAGCAGTTAGAAAGTTCCACATTAAAGGAGTACTTATTCTTTGCGACGAGAGCCTTCCCTGGCTTTCCAGTATATTCTGACTCAGGTGAGATTGAAAAGACTTTGAATTAAGAAATTTAATTTTAGACATCCTATAAGTTTGCATTTTATTTTAGTATTTTTTAATGTTTGGATAGAAGACAAAATCTCAGTGATTTTGACTCCCTTCTTCAAGGTCCACCCTATACCAAAATTAAATTCTAATAGTTCGCTCTACAAAGAAGGATTAAATTAGTTCAAACTAAAGTAGGGTATTAGTAACAGCATAGCATATTATTGTTAAAGATGCACACCAAGAATTCAACTTTGCCACCAATAACATGGTACCACGGGTGTATATTTCATAATTTAAACAGAATCTAAATGAATAAATTACACGCCAATAGGGTTAAAACCAATTTCAAGAGTAATATAACGAAAACATGATTAAAGTTATTTGATTTTAAATTCCTTATATTGCATTTTCTTACTCGGTTTTAGCAACAACGGAGAAATGCCTTCCACTAGTAGGACATTCCTTGTAAGAGTGACAAAAAGAATTTTTTGAATGATTTGGATTTTAGTGATTTGTACTAATATTTTATTAATTTTTCATTGTATTGGTATCATAAAAAAGATAATTTTTTGAATATCTGAAATGGTACAAAAATCATTCTTATGAAATGAATTTTGGAACATATCGCAAAAATATTGCTAAAATTTTAATAACTGAAATTCTAACTGTCTTTAGGACTTTGAAAAGTTGAAAGGGATTCTCCTCGTTTTCAACGTATGCCAAATTTATCAAGATTGGGCAGAAACTGTAGATTTTTATAAAAGACGAAAAAAATTCATCTTTACATATATAGTACTAAAATGTTATGCTCGATCAATTTCAAATACGGCAGTTGAAAACAAGAAAATTATAAGTTTAGTGCAGAATAGCTGCATTTTATTTTTCATGCAATAAAATGTAACACGAAGTACCATAGTGTAATTCTATTTTTTACTTCTAGTCAGGGTTTTGTATGCAGATGTCTACAAATAAGAAAAGAGAAAGTATGTGTAGGGCGTCTGCCTATTTGTTGATGTTTTAGAGCTCGTTGAGCCTAAGGTCACCAAATTTCGTACAAATATACTGTAGAAGACTTCATAGAGATCTTAATTTTAATTAATTAAAAATTAAGAAGAATTTGGAATTTCTTCAGCGATAATTTCCAGAAATATAATCACATCTAAAATTTAAACATATTATTTAATTTCAAAAATATTATATTTAAAATGATGCCAGCTTAGTTGATGTTCAATTTATTCCTTAATTTTGAAAGTTTAAAAAAAATATTCGTAAGCATAATTTTTAACAAAAATTTACAGTATTGTAATGAAAGTTAATCAACTTTCAATTCATTTCAAATCATAAATCTAGTATTTGAACAAAACAAACAGAGGTATAATTTAAAAGTTTAATTTGATCTTACGATATAAAAGCTTCCTTTGACGTATTAAAGTCTGATAAATTGTATTCCATTTTTCTTGTTTCGCCAGTTTTTAGTCCAATTATTTTCTATCTTCGTTACTTCAATTAAATTAACTTTTTAGACCTATTTACTATATTATTTTGATAGATTTACATTTTAGCAATGATCTTAAAACACATCTTTCCACTTACGGTAAGAAAATTTTCCCTGGAGATTATTTTATTCATTTTGTGTTTGATTAGGGTAAATATTCACTCTATAATTAGGTTAATATAGTATAAGTCATTAATTTCATTAGATGCAGCACATGTTGCATCAAAAAATGGTTCAAATACTAATATATTCCCTAACCAAAGTTTTTAAATGCCTTCAGCTTACCAAAAATTAAATATGTTGGTGAATTTAAAGTTGTCTGATGTAATTAAACTCATATAGTTAAACGAGCTACTCTCTCTCTCTCTTTGCTGCATAAAAACAGGAATCCCCCCCCCCCCCCATTATTCGTCACAAAAATAACACCGAAATATTTTTGCTCTTTTACAGCTTTGTAACTTGACCAAATAAGGCCCCCAT
>BGPR01003009.1:0-12966 GCA_013235015.1 Araneus ventricosus
TATATATATATAATAACCGATTACCCACATTGACTGCAACATATTATAACGAATTGTTTTCAGTATTCAGTCTTATATTTTAAATACTGGAGTAAGACGGCTTTACCAGTGTTTTTTTATGTATTGGTTCTCGAGGCATAGACTGCACGTAATGTGACTAATTGAGATTGTTTATATTTCAGCTTGGAAGTTCAGTTCTTCAAATTGCTTGTACGATAAAACGACTTCATTTTATTTATAGCTAAATAAATCTATTTTTGATATACAAATTGGCTATTTCTGAGTCTGACGTTACAATATACACCATGGAGCGCTGAAGTTCATTGGGAAATACCAGATTATTGTTCCGGACAATATTATAGGGAAAGTAGGATGGAATTAAACAGGAAATCTGACATGGGAGGCATGAGTTTAGAGTGGGAGTGAAGATAATGAAAAAACGGAGAAAAGATTGCCAAACAGACGCATGTCCTATCAGGAAGAATTTGGGGTTGCACCAAAAGTTGTTTGAAGCAGGATTAACACCCCTTGTGATTACGCATTCGCATGGCTCGAGCGCCTTCCGAAAGAATATTCATGCATTGTTTAATGTACTTATTTTGAAAACCATATCTACATCAATAAATCTTCTTATAGTGTTATCAAGCATTTATGACGATTCCACCAATATATTCCCATGTTAAACCGATCTACTTTGGTATGTCTGAACTACCTTCAAAGTTTGTTTAATTCCTCCTGCATAAAATTTTCATAATTTCAAAAGATCCCAGAAAATACAATTTTAGTTTCAGATGCGAAGGAATCGGGATTTTTTTAAAATGTCAGTTGACATATAATAATTTTCCAAATTGTTTGTTTTGAATAATACTTTATTCCCTTTTAATATTATTCTTATTGAATTCAAATGAAACTTTAACTCTGGATTGTTGTCGTATTGAAATGGATCCACACAGATTTGTGTTTGTTTTCCTGACATACATTTAAAATTTGTCGGAACCCTTTCAAATCATCCTGCATATAAATTTAATAAAAATTGTTAAAAAAACTAAAGAAATCTATTTTTAGCATTTTCATAGGAAACATAAATAGAGCAATATTTATTATTTGAGATCATTTGGGTTTACTAGAACATGTAATATTGCTTTGTAGTTAGAAAATTGGCTGTATTACTTTGACCATTTTTTGAGTAATAGTGGTGTTTTATCAGATTTTAATTATACTTAGGATTGAAAATCCTTTCTAACAAGCAATAATAGAAAGTTTTTCTAGTGAATTTAGTTCAACATAGTTGTAATGCATTTTGGATTTTTAAGTATTTATGTGCATAAAAAATTAACAGCTATATACCTCGTATTTTTTTGAAGTAATAATACCAATGATTAAAAAACAGAGGTTTAATTTCGAATGCAGATAAAAATTAGGAAATTAAAGTTTATTTTGAAACATAATAAAGCATATTTAATAATAATAAAACATTGCAAAAAGCAATAATGCAAAAAATGGGGAAATTCTGATAAGAGAAAAATCAATTTTTCATTAACTTCAGAAATGAGACGCAAATTTAAAGAAACATTCGTCTGTCTTGACAGCAGATGTTTGCTTACAAAACAATAATTATTTGACAGTCATTGTTTTCCTGCTGAATTTTTGTCAAGAAATTTATTTCATTAATATAGCTGAAAGGAGGGTTAATGCGCAAAACTAATCCTTTTGCTGCTGAAAAATAAGAAGTAAGCAGCCAAGTTACGAGCTATCATAAAAGGCGTCTAGACTCCTGTCAAAATGTCAATTTCTTACGCTGATAAAAATGAAGTAATCCTTAGTACTTTGCGAAATTGATCAGCCTGTGCGACGCTGAGAAGGCGGTTGACAAATATTCTGATGTGGTTTAAGTTAAAACCTCAGGCGATGAAATGCAGTTCGTACAAAAAAAGTTAGTAGGCCATGATAGATTTCATCCATGTAATGCTTCTAAATTTGTTTGAAGAAAAATTTTAAAAATAATGTTGTTGGGTTTTTATGTGGTGTGAAGATATTTTCGCTGATATCGAGTCGATAATTTTTTTTTGTAACAAAATATAACATTAATAGGTCTGTTTCGATATTTTTGAAGGTAATTCTAATGTGTTTTTATATAAAAAACAGTATTATCCAGAATCGTTCTCGACAGCAACATTTAAGAGTTTTCTGCTTTTACAGAAAATGATTAAAAAGTAACGAGTTTCAAAAATAATTTTTTCCGATAAATAATACTGAATGGACATTTTATTATGTTTCTCTGTGGTTTTGTCCAGAAAGTTTCGGATAAAAGAATGAATTTTTTAAACAAATTCGCAAAAGTTCTGACAATTTGTGAAATCCTCCATATTAAATCATTGCAATTTTCGATATATTTTTCTTGCACGAAAACCTAGACTTTATTAAATGTTTAGAAATAATGAGAATCAAGCATTTCTTAAACCTTTTATATAAATGAAATCTTTCGTTGTAGGAAGTATTTAATGAAACAACAGTAACTTTTAGTTAAACAGAAAGAACACTGACGATCTTTTTATTTTTGACTAATATTTTCTTCACACGAACAATACATTTGTTGTGAGCTTATTTTTGGCTACTTCTTCTCAAAAGTTATTTTATATTATGCCAACCCTTTTTCGGAAAATTAACTATCGAAGCAACCCTGTCGAAAACTACCAGTATGTTTTTTCGATAGCAGTGAACTTTAAATCTGAGATTTGGCATATCTTCTTTATTTTTTTTTTACGAAAATATTTATAAAATTTGA
Organism: Araneus ventricosus; assembly: GCA_013235015.1. Taxonomy (NCBI): domain Eukaryota; kingdom Metazoa; phylum Arthropoda; class Arachnida; order Araneae; family Araneidae; genus Araneus; species Araneus ventricosus. The sequence continues at coordinate 2,786 of BGPR01003009.1, forward strand.
AATTTTTTTAAAATTTTAAAATATCCTTTGGAGATCTTCTATGTTTTTTCATCTTAGATGCTTATTGAATTAAAGAAATGCGTTTATTATTTTATGACCAAAAAAAATCTGTCTGGACAAATAATACTAAACGCATTTAGAATAATTACCATAAGAAGATTAAATTCTTGTTCATTAACCATAGACAAGGCAAGAGTATCATTTGAAATAATTAGTCAATTAGAAAAACAAAGCTAAATTCTGCCAATTATAATCAGGTAAATTATTGAAGATGACTCATCATAAAGCATAAAAAAATCCATCGTAGTTCTTTAAGTTAAGTAGTTCCCTACAAAAAGTTGGAAAAATAATAATAATAAAAATGAAGAAATTGAGAAATAGACGATGAAAGAAAACGAAACAGATAATCTAAGATCATAAAGGGAACAAAAGAAAAAAAGTGCTGAAGAATTGGAGAAAGTGATGCCAATTGATGAAAAATATCTTTAAATAAAAAAAGCAATTTCTTCCGGAAACAGAAAATGGAGTCTTTAGGTGAAAAAAAGGCTTAGAAAAGGACTTTCTTCAGATGGATTATTATCTGGCAGACACTCGTGAAATTAAGTGAACTTTCCAAGAAGATGTGTAGATTTCGGAAATAATAAAGGCGGCTTAAATAGAATGTGCGAATCGTAATAAGTTGAAAAATGATCGAACTGTACGTTTGTTTTCGCCACACTAATGTTCATTTATAGGAGTTATGCACATGATATTAGAGAACAGTTTGCACAATCTTTTGAAGATCTGGAACTTCTTATTTTTTCTTGCTCAAATACAAATCTAAATCATTCAGATACATAGGTTGGGAAAAGTCATTTTCATGTGCCAGATGGAGTTACTGACTCTCCCTTTTCGCACTACATGAAGGTTAAAGCAGGCTATTCACATCTGTTCAAAAATTGAATTTTTGGAACACGGGAAGGAAAAAGCAAATGCGAAAAGCAAACAGCAAAAAGCGGAATGGCAAAGCAGGAATTCCAACGATCTCAAAATCCAACTCTTCATGAGCAGATTCCAGTTTGGGACCTTGATGCGAGGGTAACGGCACATCAAAGGATCTGCCTAGATTGGGACCTCGCGACGAGGCTAGAAAATCTGAAATGCGCCGTGTGTGAGGAGAAATAGGGGGATCGAAGGGCGACGTTAGGGAGGATCGAAGAGCAATGGTAGGGGAATCGAAGAGTGTTGGTTGCGCACTTTGGAGCCTCAGTGAATGACGTGCCTCATTTTTCGACTTGTTGGGTGGAAAAAAACACCAGTCTTCGGATAAATGGAATGGAATGGAGTACATATGAATGCCCAGCTTTAGTGTAAATGTTTGGCACGGCATTGTCGGCGCCCTAAGTGTTCAGGAAAATCGAATACCTATATGAAATGTGTTTGGAAGAATAATCTCTCTAGAATAAATATTGTAGTGGCGTTAGGTTTATAGTACTCGTTACGGCATTTCAAAAAATAAAATGAACTGTAGCTAAATGCTACTTTAATACTTACTAATGCTTTCTTTTAAACTAATCTTCAATATTTACAGCACCAACCAACATATTTTTCGTGAGTTCTTATAAAATAAGATTAAAAATGAAATTTTCGCATTTAATAGGTGTCAGATAAAAGCTGTGGCTGTCCTGTTGGATAATTATTTGCATTTACGAAAATTTCCTTCGTAAGCACGACACGTTTTTTTTTTATAATGCTTTCATATCACTCAAAAATGCAAAGATATAAAACTCAAATTCAATTCCTGGAAGAATGAAAAATAAAGAGTTTTCCATTCTTCTCTTAAGTTTAATAATGCTACAAACTTGTAGAGAAAAATAAATACCATGCTCACAATTTCTACATAGAATTACGGACAAATTATAGTCAAGTCATGTGATATCAGCCACATGACAAGTGCGCTGTTATCTCAATGTTTTATTCTGTGTTTGAGTGTCCAGTTCTTTTTCCTCTAGCAAGATATCTAATGGAATCCAAAATTAATTAGGCTCTTGGAGCGTTTGATATTTATTAATTAAGCCAAATTGACTTCAGTGCTCTTAGGTCGAAGCTGAGTTTTTATATCCACAAAAAGTTTCTTCTGTGAAAAATAAACTTGACTTTTTTGTTAAGTATAAAATAAAATTTAAATATATAAGTCTCCAACAATTAATGTTCTCGTTTAAGTGTCCAATTACTGACATGCTAGATTACATAAACAAAACTTAAACTATTCTTTTATTCTTGTATATGATTAAAAAATTTCCAAAAGTAAATAGACTTTCTTCCAAACAGAACTCATTATGCAGAGTGCTTTTAGTTCAGAATTCCTAAAGATCCAAATGCTAGAACCTTGACATCATTTTAACTTTTTTTTATGAATTTGAAAACTGAAGCGCAGTAATTTTTTATATTCCAAGGCTATTTCTTCACAAAACAATTTTTTACATACTGCAGGCTAACTATTTCACTTTAATCTGTAGAGTAGTTTCCGAGACACTTATTTTAAAGATTAACTTCGGATGAATATCTTTGTCAGTTTCTCTTATTGGAAGGAAGTGGATTCTTATTTTTATAAGTTAGTAAGTTTAAAATAATGAAAAACTCTGTTTCCATGGCAACTAATGGCTAAATCTTTCCCCTTAAAGCATGGAAAAATATTACTTATTTAACTACTGCGAAATTAAATTTAAGTAAAATGGCATATCGAAACATTAGATGAATATAAGATATTCACCAAAATTATAGATAAAGGTTTCTTTCTAAACGCTCCATATAGATTTTAGGGATTTAAAACCTACAGTTCTTTCATCTTTATTATACCTTTTGTTTCGACATGAATAGATATAAATATCCCTTTCGGCATCAAAAGGCATAAATATTTCTTTCGGCGTAAACAAATATAAATATTCCTTTTGGTATGTAAAGAAGTAAATATTACTTTCGGCATGAAAGCATATAAATATTTCGTTCGGCATGAACAGAATATAAATATTATTAACACAAGGTATCACAATCTATTATATAATGTATATCGTTTGCAAATTTCATTAATATTCTTTGGATTCATTTCCAAAGTTTAGATTTCAGAAAACATCCAAATTTTATTCGTTGTTAATTTGGCAATCCAAACTATTACCCTAAATAAATCGTATTAATTTTCATCGTTGAGATGCTTATCTACCATAAGAAAGTAATTTTAAATTTTGAAAAACGGTTTTTCCCCCTTACTTCGAGAGAGTTTGTTTCAAATGAGCAATTTTTACTGGTTTATTTTGGTGATTTTTTTACGTTCTTCAAAATGAAATGATTCTTAGAGGTTGTTTGATTGCAATAGACATTTCAGCCATCCTGATTTCATTCTTTCAAACTGATCACCTTTTGTACATTCTTAAATAGAATTCACTGTCGCATATTCCAGTGTTGAGAGATCTTGTTGTTACATGTTAAGTCTGTTCGAAAATTTATGATATGACTAGAAACTTCAGAACATTCGATGAATTTCTTTTATTCTGAGTAATCCTGATGATTGCAAATAAGAAGACCAAATTTTGAATCTTTCTTTCTATATTAAATTATATTTAAGAAAGATTTAGTGGCTATAGTTGTGAAAGATTTTAAGCTACTACTAGACCTAATATTTGATTGTTCTCTATGAATCACGAAGATGGCCCCTTTTTTTCATTATTCATTTCGAGCATCATTTTACGCTAATAGTCAGATGTTGATGAAAGCTTTGCCTGTGATGGTAAAATATGTGAACCTATAAAATGTCCATATGAGGTATCTTTACCAAGAAAAGGTATGATTTATTTTCTTACTTATTACCTTAGATTCTCTTACAAAGATATCATGAATCAAGTGTGATACTATTTCGATCGAAAATTGTGAAGTTCGTGCTATCTGTCACAGAGCATTAAGGAACAATAAGAAGTATCTAAGAAAATAAATATTATATAGAGTAAAGTACCCTTTATACGTCTTTCAGGGACTGACGTAAAACGACATACAGTGGCTCCCAAAAGTGTTCGTACACTTGCGATTTTCAATGAAATAGGGCTCAATCCATTAGTTAAAATTAATATTTCAGAATAGGTATTTAATAATAAGATCTATAATCTATTCTTAACAAAACTACATGAAATATTTTAGAAACATAGTAAAACTATATTTTTAAGAAATCAATAATCAAAAAGTAACAAAAACTTTATCTCACAAAAGTCTTCGTACACTTTAAAAAAATCTCTAAGTATTAGTAAATATTCTAATCTTTCGTTAAATTAATATTTAGTAGAATATCCTTTAGCATTCACAATAGCTTGTAAATTTTTGGGAATAGATTTCACTAGCTTTTTTGTAATTTCTGCATCAATGTTCATCCATTCTTCCATCATTACTGTTTTTAGTTCGATTTTCGTTTCAATGTCGTATTTTCGTAATCTAACCTCCAGTTCTCTCCAAATATGCTCTGTTGGGTTTAAATCGAGCGATTGAGGTGGTGTTTTCAAATTTTGTGGACAATTATAGAGACACCAGATACGAACGTTAAGAGCCGTGTGCTTAAGATAATTAATTATCTTGTTAAGAAACGAAGTTGTTTCCAATACCCGAATTTTGGGCTGATAATTTTAAATTGTCTCCTGAAATATTTAAATAAAGAGCATGATTCATTATGCCATCAATAAATACCGAATTACCTAATCCTGATGTTGATACGCACCTCCAAACAAGGACACCTCCACCGCCATACTTAAATGTTCCAACTAAGTTCTTGGAATTAAGTTCCTCATTTTTTCTTCTCCATACCATTATACGTCTATCGGAACCAAAAATGTTAAATTTGCTTTCATCTGCAAATAAGACATTATTCCAATACGTTTCGGGTTTATTTAACATCGATTTTTGCGGAGGAAAGTCTAAGCTTTCTGTTTTTCGCACTAACAAAAAATTTTCTACGGGCAGAACGCCCATTTAATCCAGCTGCTCTGTGAACTCGTCGAACAGTTTCAGGTGAAATTGAAGTAGAAAATTTTTCATTAAATTCTGCAGAAACTTTTAAAGCACTCAAACATGGATTTTCCACAAATTTTCTAATTATAAATCTCTTTTCACGGTTTGGTAACTTTGCCGGTCGACCTTTTCTTACCTTGTTTCCGATCCGATTTTCTTTAAAGCGTTTTATCACATACTGCGCTGTAGAATGGGATAAATTAACTAATTTAGTGATATTCCGAACTGATTTACCACTACTATGATGAAAAATAATCAGTTTTCGAATGCTGATTTTTGTTTCTTTACTACTACGAGCCATTTTTAAATAATAAATAGAATAGAATATAATAAATAGAAATTTTTTTAAAGTGTACGAAGACTTTTGTGAGATAAAATTTGTGTTACTTTTTGGTTATTGATTTCTTAAAAATAAAGTTTTACCATATTTTTGAAATATTTCATGTAGTTTTGTTAAAAATAGATTATAGGTCTTATTATTAAATACCTATTCTGAAATATTAATTTTAATTAATGGATAGAGCCCTATTTCATTGAAAATCGTAAGAGTACGAACAATTTTGGAAGCCTCTGTATAAATGAAAGGACGTATAATCGAAATTTTACTAAACAACTTTGATTATTTCAAATTTAATGCTAGAAATGTAAAATCATTTAAAACTATTAATTATAAAGTTTTTAAGATAGTACATAGTATGAAAATCAATAATTAAATTTTAAAGTTGAAATTTATCATAAAAGTGAGAAAAATCATACCTTTATTGCTTATCTTGAGTACTAATTATACATATCTTATGAGATTTCTGTGCATGCAGGTAGGCGTTTAATTAAAAAAATCTTCAACCGTCGTGTGCCGTGTAGATTGTCTGAGAGTATTAAGTACAACATTATGAATCGAATTAATTTCATTGAAAGTTTTCCATTAGTGTTTTGAAAAAGAAATAATGGAGTCAATTGCGTCTTTAAAAGGAAGGCGGAATAACTTCTTATTCATCGCTTAAATTAACACTAGACAATTTGTCTTCCATTAATTCATTAATTGTGAATAATTTCCAATTCATGGTATGTTTATCACAATTAACAGACTAGAGAGGAGGAAATTTTTATATTTTAGAACGGAGAAAAACGACATAAAACCGAAGCTTTGCATCTTATAAACGAAGTACTTTATTATTACAATGAATGCGAATGAATAGGGACTGCGATGAAGAGATGTGTAAATGAGAAACGTATAAACTGTGCCTTACTGTATTACGAATATTGTTAAAAAATCTATAAACTGGTGTTTTTAATAGGTTATTAGCTTAGCATTGGACATTATTTCCCATTTCCTGTTCCTAGTGTTCAAAACTTGGAAGAGATTCTTTTCATTAAATGTAAACTAAGACATTAGAGCATTTTAGAATGCTTGATTGTTAGCTTTTTTATGATTAGTGAAAATTTTTTGATTTAGATGGTAGTTAGAAATCTGTTATTATTACTAGAAGTGTTCTAAAACTGAAATCGAACAGAATAGTGACGAAAAAGCATCATGAGTTCAACATTTTGTTAGAGAATAAAAAAGTACGTTTTATTTTTGTGGTTTGTGAGAAAGTTTTGTTATGCAATGAAACCGGTGCATAATGATACTGCCTTTAACGATAAACTTACCTGTAACGATATTTTCTTTAGTCCCGGCAGAATTCCTATTTACTCAACATATTTTGAACCTGCCTACAGCGATAATCACTTTTCAGATGCACTTGTCTATAACGGTAATTTTACCTCTTTAGAAAGCTTATCCAGTACGATATAGGCTTTTTTTGCTTTGGAAAACGACACTCCATGCTCCAGAATGTCAGATAGCAGGGTATAGAGCAGGGGAGCAGCTGGCGATTCAAATGTTCACAGATCTTTTTTTTTTCTGTCTCCGCGTGGATACTAACCTCTTCATTCTCAGTTACTTCTTCGGACTGACCGCTTTTCCTTGAAATCTTTTTTGATGTTTTATAACCTTGAGTCTAGAATGGTGCTTCGTGAAACATTGGCATATGAAAAAAAAAAAAAAAAACTACAAATAATTCCGGAAAGTGATCAAGAATAAATCAAGATGTTGCTTAAAAGTATGGAATTTTAGAGTCGACTATAACTAAATGCCTAAAATGAAATGATTGCTAGTTCTAAAATTAATAAAAGGAAGGAAAACACATTGAAGATGCTGTGAAAAGAGTAAAATAGATAGCAAACGAAATCAATTTAAAGGTGCATTAAATGACGAACTAAAATTTTCATTTTGGAGCTCTTAAAAAGAGTTTAAATGATTTAAAGTTTATGAAATACAATTTTATATCAACGTGTATTTGTAACGTGAATAGATAAACTCAATAAAATTTGTTAGTACGTAGTCATTTAGTATTAACTATCAGTACCCGCACGGCGTTGCCCGTGGCATTACTACTTCAACAAAGTAAAAAAAGGACCACAATAACATAAAATAAAGTTTTGAAAACGAAATCGAAACAAAAAGTGAATATATTATTGATTTCGCCCACTTATTCTTTTTAGCGACAATGACATTAACTGAAGATAAGTTGGAAAATAAGATAATGAAATTATAATGTTTGCTGCAAACAATGGTATTAGAATTTAAACTGAGTAAAAACAATTTTCATGATTCTTGGAACAACCAGTTGGTTCGCCCGCTAAAATGGAGTAATAATTTAGTAAGGATGAATCAATAAAATCTTCCTAATTTTGATCCTGTTCAAAATAGTGTATTGGTAACATTACATATTTTGTAATGAAAAACAAATTATTTCGAATTGAAGTTGCAGTATCAAATAAATCGTTATTTTTTAATGAAAGAACACGCAGGAACTTGAGCACAGAATGAACAGGTGTTCTATAACTAAAGGCATCAGACTTTATGTTCGACTATCAATAAGAATAAAACAAACAAATTAAAAGTATAAATCAAAACGCGATCCACCGAGATTAAAAAAATGGTCTGTCATGAGCTTGAAGTTGAAGGCGAAATTAATCAGAACTTAAAACACAGAAGCGCACAAAGGGAAAAAAAGAAGAAAAAGAAACCCCTTTGCCTAACCTGCACATATCCCTACCCCTCGCTCTAATTTTTTCCGCCAGTTGGCACAGACTTGGACGAAACAAAGTTCCCTCCGTGTTTCTTCCTTCCAAAAATTTCTCAGACACCATCAATTAAAAAATTAATTAAAAATCAACGGAAAAAGGTATTTTAACCGGTTAGGGAGAAATGTTTCAGTTATTATTTCAAAAAATGTGACCCATATTTTAAAAAATTCTTAAAATCCAGTAAATTATGTTAGACTTTCAAAACAAACTTTATTAAAAGGGAAATTCTTTGCTCTATCCGATGGCGCATCGATTGTTTTTCTACGAATATTATTTCTAATGGATCGGCCAAAAACGTGCGAAAAATCACCCAAAACAACACAAAATATTAAAAAAAATATTCTAGATTAAATTTTTAAATTTTGGCTTCGAGATACATTGAGTCTCATTACGACTACCTGTGTGCCAAATTTCATAGCTGTAAATGCGATAGATTCATCTGGACATCTCACGCACCGCACAAACACTTCCTTTTATAAGTATAGATTAGTACATGAACATGCACATAAACTTTGCTTTGTAAATGCTCAAACAGTCTACAACGAAGCCTGTTTATAACAATATTTTTTCTAGGTCCCTACGATATCGTTATAAATAGGTTTTATTGTTTATATTTGCTTAAATTGTAATCCAGTAATTTTCCAGGTAATCATAAGAATTTTGAAATTAGTTTGTTCGTTCATTCTGTAATTCGGTAATAGAAAGTTTCAAAAATATTCATAGCCATAGTATATTTGATTCCGTGACTAACCTACTTGTTTGCTTGTCCCTTAAAATGCTAAATATTTGAAATGTAAGTAAAAATAAAAGCCAAAACTAATGTGTTGTCATGCAAATTTGCTGATGCAAAATATTCTTTTAGCTATTAGCATATTTGCCAAAAAATTTCAATTATAGCATTTTTTTACCTAAATGTATATGAATTACTTCCGTTGAGTATGCATAGGTGGGAATTTAGAGGAGATATTAGTGATAACAATTCGAATAAAAAGATTCGAAGCAAAAAACTACTGCAAAAAAAAGATGCTGCCCTATTTACTTTAAATACGCATAATTCCTATCAACTGAACGTTCAATGAAACATCTAGACTTTTCAACAAGACTGTTTGAAAATTTTTTGAGGTTAAAATAAATTTAATGCTCAATTTGCCTGAAGCTGAATTTCGTAAGTGCTTAGCAGGAATTTCATTTATTTTCCTCCTGGGATTCCTTAAATCCCCAGTAAAATTCTCGTTTTTATTCCCGAACTTGGAATTCTTGCGGAAAACTATTTATCACCAATTTTTAGATGAAAAAAAGACATGTACACAAGATTTAAAGCATTTCTTCTCTGCATACCGCATATATAATTTCTGAATTCCTCGAATTGTATTTTGGATGAAACACGAGTTTAAATATTAATGTTCTATATCATTAGAAATTAAATAAAAAACAACACTGAAGTTTTTCTTGTAACAACCAAAATAAATGCTGAATTTCAAATTCCAGAATAGGAAAAAAGTCTAGATAATTATTTAGAAGAACATCGCAGTTTCATTTGAAGATAATTATCGAGAAAAAAGAATAAAGAAAATTCGCTGGATTTTCTTGCTTCTGAATTCTTTATGTGAATTTAGTTTGGAAGCGAAATTAGATGAAGCAGAAGTGCTTTTTTTATCATAAGCTTCTGGATATCGTATAAAATAAAAAATGTCAACTGGATTCTTCTAATTTCTGAAATATATTTTGAATATAATTTGCAAGATGCAGCTAATATTATCTTATCACATTTCTTTGCATTGCATCGAAATTTTGGATGTGGATACTATTATTATGCAAAGGAGGTAGAATTTTATGGGTGACAGAAAATGAACGCTAAGGAATTATTATTTTTATTTGCATACCGTGGAGAATTTTCAGTATGCGTCATAGAATTTTATGAACATAAGCGAGAAATCTGGTTACTAGATATTTTTTGTTGCAGCCAATTTTTTCTCAAATGAAATGCATGACTTGTTCAATACGAACTTAACTGTTTTCTTGCT
>BGPR01003009.1:12976-56922 GCA_013235015.1 Araneus ventricosus
AATGAAATGCATGACTTGTTCAATACGAACTTAACTGTTTTCTTGCTAAGATATTTTTTTACTTTTGATATGTATGATTTATACGAACAAAATATAGTTACTATATCTATTTTTTTTGCTTCAAGCATTTTTTTAATGAAAGTAAACATGTGTCTTCCCCCCCTCCCCACAAACAGAACTTTTTGCTTTGAAGGCAGTTATAAAATAGAGTCAACAAGGAAAATTGAATTTTAGAAAATTGTAAATTGGGAAAAATATTGTTTTTCAAGATAAAAAGACATTTTTTTTACAAACGTTAATATTTTTTATGTAATAATAAATGGTTTTTGAAAAGCTTTAAAAACACTTATATTTTTTGCAATTATTAAGGTACAAGTTTAAGTGATTTCCAAGTTTCTGTTAATTTAAAATTCGAAATAACATATCATTGATCTTTGTTTAAGTTTTGTGATGACAAGTTAAGTTTTCTATATACAGTGTGTCTATTCTAAACGAGGCACGGCAGCCAATTTTTAAACTGTTAGAGATAGGCATTGTAGTGTCATATAAAAATGCAGCCGAGAAATTAGACAAATTTTCTTTTAATTTAGTTTATTAATGACCACACAGGACTAGCACAACATAAATAAACAAACACACAAATACATTAAACATAAAAGACAAGAAAACTATACATTACAATTTCTTATACTTGGAGTCATGGCCAGACAAAATCATAACAGCCTCTTCATTCTCAAAAACAAACAACCACCCTAGCCGTCCGACCGAAAACAGATTTTTCGGCACAGTCTTGTGCCGCGCCATCTACTGCAGGCAACAGCAACTATGAAGACTAATCCTTATAGCATATATTTTTAAAAAATTCTACTCTCCTGTGAATGAAACTGACCTAGTTATAAAGCCTACCCTAATCTAAAATCGGCTAAATGATGATATTCAAAGCTCCATAACTTGGTCAGTTTTAGTCACAGAACAGTGCAACGTTTTTTGCTTAAAATTTTAGTGATAATTTTGATCCTTGTGTTGTAATGTTTTGCGTTTTCAGCCGTTACGAAAATTTCTTTCGCGTACTCCTATTTTGTGTGCCGTGTACTTCCAGGGTTACGTGTATCACAAGTTGGAAATCTCTGGTATGGTTGGTTGGTTCAGGTTTAATGGCGCAAGAGCCATTTTTGGCTAAACTGCGCCAATCAAATCTCTGGTATGAGACATTAGGTCAATGAGAATAAAATAGTGTTTCATGTAGCATAACATACAATCACGTCCCTGCAGCAGCATCATTACAATCAATAACACATACATCAACGCCAATAATGCATACATCATACATCAATACACATATTTAACGTTCATAATTTCAATTTATTTTGAAATATATCTTCCAATTTTTGAGACATTAAAGAATTACGAGATCTATTCTACATTTATCAAACTATTTGCTCCATCATGAATATTTTCTAAATATTGAAAATCGCTTCAAATTTCTCGAAGTTAAGCCACAATATAGTTAAATCTTTCCTACACCTGGGTTCCTTTTAAGATTTTCTTTTCAAAATGCCGATGGCTTTCGCATACATCATTAAGTCGACGATGAATTGCTTTTACCGGTCCGTTAATGGTTTCTCTAATTCCTTTTATAAACCATGCGTAAATCATCTTAATTATAACAATCATCAATCATGATTAGGAAGTAATTGGCATTCGAACGGAAAAGCATGCGCAGCTTTTCTTTAAGCTGCCGGTTTGGCAGCTACTTCAATAATATAGTCAATCACTTTAACCAATTATTTTCTCTTTTCAGTGCGTCTAAATAAGTGGATGTATTTAAAGCTGTTTATGGAAGCAAGATACATTTTATTTTATATTTTTAATGTAAAATTCGTGCATTTAAGTAGAATTTATCTAACAATGAAAATTTAGCCTCATCTCCAAATCATTTCCAGAATTTATTAAAATTTTTTTAAACCATATAGAACGATTAAAAAGGATTTCACAAAATAATGTTTATAAAATGATGATTTAGAGTTCAGTTTACGCGCTTATGATTTATAGAATATTACCAGGAAATTTTGCTTTATTATCTTAATATAAATAAAAGTCATTGTGGGTATGTGGATATGTATGTGGATATGTATGTGGCTATGTTCCACATCTCCTCCTAAACCAATGGATGGTTTTTAACCAAATTTTGTACACTTATTATTTAAGACAAGGGGAAGACACTTATGAACTTTTCTAAGTCCAAAAGTTAATTAAACAGTCAGTTAATTAGAAAACAACCGAAACCGTTTTTCCGCCGTAACTTCGGTGCAAACTGTCCGACAAAAAATATTTTTATACCATCTTAAAGTTCAAATTTTCACCTTTTCAATGATACCAATTTTATTTCTCTGACATTTCCCCTTCGATTGTTATTAATTTTTAAAAGTTCCAAAATTTTAAAATGCGTGCAGACGATTTTGAAATAACGAAGATTTATAGCTACTCCGTTGCTAGGCAACGGTTAGACTTTCAACTAATTCACCTTTATTTCTGAAAATTTTGCTTATTTTTATAAATATCCGTATAATATAATAAATGTGAAAGTGTGTCTGTCTGTTTGTTACGCATTCATGGCAAAACTACCAAACCGATTTGGATGAAAATTGGCAGAGTTGTAGCTTGGAACCCAGGAACGGACATTGGGTAGGTGACATCATGTTAAATTCATTATTTTTGGTTACGGATAACAATTAAATAATTAACAAGCGATTTGCGAAGAAGATTATTACTTTATTTTTCAATCAACTGCCACGTGATCCTTAAGGAATGCGTAAACAAATTGAAATGCCACGGGATTATTTTGAAAAGCGCACGCATGTGGAATAACTTATTTTTAAAGTCATGCATCACGTGATCTTGCTGAGAAAAAAAAATCTCTGGAATAATAACTGAAAAATAAACGCCGGGACAGAAACCTAATGGTAGATATAATATAGTTCCAAGAGTTTTCAGATTAAAATTTAAAAACTAAAGTTAAGTATAACTAAATGAAAATATCGTTCAATATTTACTTAAAATAAGAGCCTAATTTAGTGGAAATGTTGCCAAAATTATTCTTTATCGCTCTTTTCATCGACATCCAAAATTGTTTTGGCGGTTAAATTTGTAACCAAACGATTTAGCTAATTACAATAGTTCCGTTTCGAATTTTAATGCTTTAAGAGCTGTTTCTAACCGATTTAAATAGAAAGGATTACACAAACCCAAAGAACACGGAATTCAACGTTTTGTTTACTAAAGAGAGAACTAATTCGAGCTTGGCGCTTTATACAGTTGAAAAATAGATTTGACGATTGCTTAAATCGGAAGGTTACCGGAAAACGGTCTATGAATCCAAAATAAACAAACCAGGATCGTCCATTGACGTATATGATATGGTTGTCAGAGTTTTTAGAATAGGAAGGTATATTTTGTCTTATGTATTCTTTTAAACATTAGAAGCAGATGACATATAGCATGGTGGATGATATATTCCAAAGAGCAGGTGATACCATTGAGTACAATGATGTAATTTACAGTAACAGAGAATTAAATTAGTCGTCCAATTATGTATTATCAACCGTGAGAACTTTTGATTTCCCCTTTCTATATATAACGAAACATTACATTCGTAAATTTAAAAAAAAGTAGCAATTCAAATTCTTCGCGCACGAAGTCGCGGGTAACAGCTAGTCTTTTATATTTTTATTGAAGTTAGTAATTTTACCTTGCAGAACACGATCTGAAAGTAATTTTTCAAAAATCATCACATTTATTGGTTCTTTCTCGAATATTGTATTAAATTGGTGAGATATTTATATTGCTTTATGTTTGTTGCTTATTGGAGTAAGCTAAACCAAGAAATTAGCTTTAGAAATTTTAAACCTACTTTTCCCTAGAATATATTCATACGAAGTTTATATTAATTTCCTGGAAGCTTGTCATTTTAAGATATGTAATATGACGTTTGCAATGAAGCATGGCGGATTCATAATTTTGATAACTTATTAAAAACTTTCATTATGAATTGCGGTGTATTTAGCACGTTAAACTTCAATGAATTGCATTAACAAAGAATATTGCTACCATTTTAAAACCGCAAAGAAAAACAGGGCAATTAAAAGAAACGAAGCAAACCATAGCAATTATTGAATACAAAATCAGTAATTAAATTTATCTGTTCTTTATAGCACCTGATCAATAACTTGTTTTCGTTCCCCTTATTCTTTCTGATCCGCTATTTATCCTTTCCGGCAAATTGAAAGAACATCTGGAAACTCGATAGCTTATCTTTAGCGGAAGTACGGAGGTGCACGGAAAATCGTTTGGTCTCAAACGATTCGATCCTCGGCGGGAATTAACCGCAGGATTACGATTTATGCATATGTGATGCAATAATGGACTCATAATCCCTTTTTGCTGGGATCTCCGAGAATCTTCTGCTGCTATCTCAAGATACTGAAATTATACTGGTGAGAGATGAAGTCTCTTAGGTGAGTTTATTATGAGTAGAAGCTAAAAATAGTATGATACAAATTGAATCGATGTTTTGATACGATGTTTGATAAAAATACAGCGACAAATATTTCTATATATATCTTCTTAAAAGAGACTTTTCTATTATATTAATGTTGTGCGAAACAGTTCAAGTATTTTCCTCTTTATTGAAATGGAAATTTTCTTTATTTTTATATAATAAGAAGATCTTTCTTGGTTTTCTTAGGCTATTATTTGCAAAAGTACAGACACATTCAATGTTATGAAAATTTTAGGATTTTTAGAGGAACATCGAAAATTTGTTACCCTGCTCCGATTTTAATCCAATTAATATATTTTGAAATGCAATGGAATGAATTATTTTTTTATTAATGTTATAAGATGTCTGAATTTGATATTTACTCATAAGAACGCATTGAAATTTGTAGCAAAGGGTAAAAATGCCCTCAGAGAAATCGAATCTGACACATTTAGAAAAAGGCTATTTTCTGAAGTAACACTCTTTTATGAATAAACCCTTTTATACACAAGTTTACAGACTTATAACTTGTAGATGCGTGAGATATGCTTACTTCTCTTTTAGCTGTGGAAGCACTTGTTCTATACCAAATGAGGAATAAATTAATAAATTTTGTTGCCCAAATTGCGCTTTGCCCGAAAAGTGTGTGCGATTACAAAACTAAATGTTTTTGTGACAAAACATCAAAGAATCAAAATATCCCTATTGTGAAAACAAATTAATTTCGACTTTAAGTAAAAAGGCTGCTAAATTTAAGGGAAAAAAGTCTGTCTAGATACTTCAGGACTGATTTCTGAAAACAAACCCTCTATATTCTGGTAAAAATGTGTTTAGTCAGATTTGAAGGTTAGGCTAAGATGAGATAAAACTAAATTTAAGAAGTAAAAATATAAAGAGAATGGAAATTGTTTCTTAAGTGGAATACAAAAAAAGAGAGAGAAAATGTAATGCTAATCACGAAATGCCCAAGCAAAAATAAAAATAAACGCTGCACAATATATGAAGTTGTTTTGTACATATTCTGAAATAACTGGTTAGATTTTTCCATCCCAGTTTTAAGAATGTCCGAAAATTGAAAGGTTTCTTCTTCTCTGAGTAAAACCATTTTAACAATGGCTGACGGCATGGCTCTAAAAAAAGGAAACAAGATTGAAAAACATCCATTTAGTTGATGATATACCGCTGGGATCAAAGTTTCAGTATTAGTTTCCTTGAGAAACAATCACGTAGTGTACGTCCCAACTTTCAGTTTGCTTACAGAAATGATTGCTGTTTCTAGTAATTTGGGAATTGAAGTCCAAAACACAGTGCACTTTAAAAAGTTGCTCTATTTCAAAGCATATAACTTTATTTCTAAAAAGTACATCAAAACGCAAGTGCTTCAGTTTATTTAGGTTCTCATATGAAAAAGAGAGCTTTAAGTAGTTTAAACATATATTTCGACGATTTTTAATTAATCATAGCTGACAATTACTATTTTTAAATCACAAGTCATCTCATTAATATTCATAAAATTCCAATATGTTAATGCAGGGTGGTCATAAATTATTCAAAAATTAGTAGAAAACCAATAATTTTAAAACTGCTTTTTTTATGAGAGAGCAAATAATTTTTTCTCAGATAGGTGGTGTACTATTACGGCGTTCTAAATTTTCTACTACCGATCAGCAGAAACCGATGCCCTACATATGGCTTCCTTTTCTAGTTTTTCGTGAACATCTCGAAAACTATCCAGTTTTCATATTACGATTGATTTAACAAATTAAAGAGCGCAAAATTCCCTACTACAAATGCTTTTTGTTTTCTTCTAACTTTAACAGTTTCGCAGATAATGGTTCTCAAAAATGGGAGATGTCCAATAATTTACGACTACCTAGACCACCGTAACGGCGTGTTACCTATCCGAAAAAACTTTTTTAAAATGCGCTTTCATTAAAAACACCTGTAGTTGTAACACTATTAGTTTATTTTTAAATTAATTGTGGAAATGGGTCCAATAATTTATGAATAACCCGCATAATAAATAGGCGTGTTTAGTCTCTTTCCTCATAGACAAATCATAAATTCAATTGTGGTCAATTAATGTGAAGCTATAACCTGTACATGCTACTTTGGTCTTATGCTATTGTGATGTCGCGTCCTTTTTCTCCTGTAAGAAGCGTTGTGGATTCCAAAATTAACGTGGCGCAATTGACATTATTGAAATGATTCCATTGAGGCATTTACTTTCAAAATGCTTTAAGGGAAAATTGAATTATAATTTTCCTTAAATTAAAACTTTAAATAAAAGAAAGCTCATGTTTTGTTTTCAAATTCAGGTA
The DNA here is from genome assembly GCA_013235015.1 of Araneus ventricosus. NCBI lineage: Eukaryota > Metazoa > Arthropoda > Arachnida > Araneae > Araneidae > Araneus > Araneus ventricosus. Next base: position 19,835 of record BGPR01003009.1, read on the forward strand.
TGTTAACGTTGCGGATAATATGTCATTAAGCCTATGTTTTAATATATATTTTTGATATAAAAATATAAACAATTTTATTATTATTTCTCATAGAATGCAAAATCTTTTGTTTTAAGATGAAGTTTAAAATGACGTGAATTAATTGGCAACAGACCAATCTTTAACAAAATAAAACAATATTTTTTTAACACTAGACTTGAATGCATAAAAATATTTAGATAAGACAAACATTTTAAAAAATGAATATTTGAAATTAAGTATTTTCCTTCTTGGATCTAACCGAAATGTTGTTTGCAAGGAAAACGTTATTTGTCTGTTAAAATTTAATGATGATCCAGTCGATAGCTCTCGAACCTAAAGGAAAAGTTTCCTTTTAGAACGTTCATGTCGTGTAATTAATATGTGCATAAAAAGATATTCAGATGACTTTTCAAGGAACAAAAGTTGAAGAGTCTTCACTTTTTTGCCCGGGGATCTTTAATCTTGAGCATTTTTTTCTGAGTTTTTAATAAAGAAACCCTTTTTTGTAAAGTATATCATTGTGATAAAAAGATATTCATTTTTATAGCTATTAGGGATATATTCTGTAAGAGTTTGTATAAAGGTTAAAGCGAAAGACCTTTACCTTTCGATGTAAAGGGCATCTAAATTTAACTTCATCATTGCAGGCTGTTCTTCTGTGTATATTTTGAGAGCTTAGATCTTGTTTTGCAAGATATTCGATTCCAAATTGGAATTTTTATCACTCTTCCAAATTTCTAAACAGTCGAGAATATAATATAAAATTATATATAAGCCAATATAAAATTTTAGGACAGATTGATTGTGACGAAATGTCAAAAGAAAATTGATTGTTGTATGTGAGATCAATAGAAAAATATTTTATTGAATTCTTTTGAAAGGAGGGAAAATATATAAATGACAACTTCGTGCAGCCTAATCATGCGGAATTACTGATGACAATAAATGACAACATAAAATAACAAATGCATATAAAAACATAATAATCAGTAATAACCATATAAATGCTTATAGGATATGAACATAATAAAAATAAATCAAATCAAATAAATAAATATAATAAGAGGAAAAAGAAAGAAAAATAAAAGAAACAGAAATATGCAAATATAACAATTCAATTGAAAAAACAATTAACAATTCGTGCCAAGGTGTTTCTCCAAGATATTCTGAACAGTGCTCCTAATGCCAGTGTTATCCAACCTATCTTGAACCAAATTCAAGATACTTAAAGCACTAAAGTTCTTCCGAAAATATTTTCACTAATACTTTTGTATTTTGGGCAACCAAAAATATATACGTTATCAGTATTTGGAGAAGAATCCGGAAAGGAGGGAAAAGGAAAATACCTGATTAATCTTTTCTTTATGGATTATTCAGATGACGTGCCAGTAGAATTCCTTGATACGGATGTGGAGATACTAAATAATTAGAATTTATTTCCCCACAAGAGATAATTTTTTTTGTCTCTAATAATACTGTAGACATATTTGCTTTCCTGTTTTATTGTATTGCATCAATGTGTGATGACAAGATATGAAGACATGAGTGAATAAAGACATGAATAAGTAGAAACCTTATATTTCAGATTGTGCGGTTACTCATTCATGTCTTCCGTACATTTCAGATTGCGTGGTTACCCATTGTAGTTTATCATATCATATGTGATGGCTAGATATGTAGTTAATAACGGGAGACATGAAAAAGTAACACGAGAGCTGATCAAATGGACGAAAAATCTTATGTTCCAATGCATTCCCATTTTTATATTTTACGATTTTTTTGGCTACCATTATCATAACGTTATTATTTATTGGAATGGAAATGAGCTCTATCTCAATGTCCCTTTTTTGCAAATTCGCGATATGTCACTGAGGGTAAGCACAGTATTTTTAGAATAATTTATCTCAGGCCAAAATTACTTGAATCTACCTAATATTTTAAAAGAAATAAACTACTCATTTGAATCTAGAACTGAAAGCATTTAGTTGCCCTTTATTTTTTTTTGAAAAGTTTTTTCGATGCCTTTACTTACCCTATTTATAACCTTGCAGAAATCGTTTCCATTTTGAGTTGGATCATGCAAAGCGAAAAGTGCTCAATGAAGTTTTAAAAGTACAATTAACAAACACACTAAGAGAGGTATTTTATGGATTTTAAGGCCCGTGGTATCTGTATGTAAAGTTCCTCTTTTCTCCCATTAAAATATAGAGAAACTAGACATTTTTTGCTTCAAATATTTTCGATATAACTGACTTTCAATGGCGATTCAGCCTATTAACGCCCAGCTCCCCCATTTAAACACAATTACATATTCACTTCCATGGCTAAACCGGTCGCCTTCCATTGTTTCTTTTTTTCGCTGTATCTATCAAGTCAAAAGGATTTTTAAAACTCCTGAACAGTTTTCAAATGCATGAACTACCAGTTATCCATATTTTCAAGTCAAAATATCGTCAATTTGAAGAAATCCTTATTTTTTGATATTTTACAATATCTTTAAAATCTTTAGTATTTAAAAAAATGTTTCTAAGAATGATTTTTTACAGATATTTAATATTTTAACTAAAAAGGAAAACAAATAAATAAAAATAAAAATGACCCTCCCCAAATTTTTTTGCAGAATTTAATTTTACTTTACAGTTATCTTGATGTTTTAAACATAATCTTATAGAAATTTATTGGATTCCGTGCTTTAAATCGATTTGAGCGATGGCAACATTCGAAAACAAAAATGATTTGAGACAGATGAATACTTTATTTTTAATCAATGAGATAAGGATTTTTTGAGAAGATTACTTACAGCGAAGATTTTCTAAAAATTGTAGTTGCAGAAATGTAGTAGAGAAAAATATAGTTTGGAACTCTTTGGTAGATTGTAACTTTGAATGCGTTAGTTCAACCATAAAAAAACGAATTATGATTTACTGTATCGATGGATTATTTTACATTAATAACTGTAAGTACTTTAAAATGAATTTTTCTATTATCCATATCCAGCCTTTTACTATTATTTTACAAGAATTTTTGTTTGTTGAATGTAACACATACAAATGCAAATTTCCTTGCTACAGATTTTAAAGCATTTTAGATGTTTTGTAGAAATTTTCGACCGAAACATTTTAATATAAAATAACCCCAAATAATGGCTTTAAGTTATGCTTCAAAGATATAATAAATTTGCTTCATAAGTTTTTGTTCATTATGAATGTAGATATTAATATTTAAAAAGCAATTATTATACCAGTCTAATATTTTATTAAATGTTAAAAGTTTAACATTTTTCATAAATTGCATTATCTAAACTTCTTTAGAATATATTCTCACTTTTTCGCATAAATTATAATATGAAGGATAAATAAGAAAAATTAAATTTATATAGCCCTATTTACACTAGTTAAAACAGTTATGTAACGGAAAAAGTTTTGTTTTTGATAAACTCTCTTTGTTAATAAGAATTTCATATTTCAAAACAGTTTCCCGTTCTTTATACTATGGAAATAAAGCTAAAATAACATTTTCAAAACCTTCAATGGGTCTGCTTATTTTTTATTTTTAAAGATGAAGTTGAATCTTTTTATCCTGTTCCAATAAAGCAAAACTTGAAACAGATTTAAAAGTAGCAGGATTTGGGATAGACAAATTGAAGACTAACATTGTGTGGTAATTTATTTTACAAAAATGTACCAGTAATTGCTTACAGGTTGAACTTCTGAAATAAACTATCTATGCAAGCTATTTGAAAAGGGTCAGATCTTTTTCAAAAGATTCTTTACAAATTTCAGAATGATGTGAAATTTGTCTGGAAGCTTTCAAATCTTAAAAAAAGTCTGAATCTATGAATAGTAATTGGTTTTCAGGGTAACTTTTACAAAGTTTATGAAAACCAGTGGTATTTGTAAAACTCCGAATGGTAAATATTCTTTGAATTTATTTCAATAATTGGTCACTTTCAGATTTTCGACACTGTATTTTAAAATATTTTTTGTAGAACTTTACATTCAGTTTGTTGCTTTTCTGAAAAAGGTTTCAGAATAATAGCTTTTCTATCTTTTAAACGTTACTGGGCAGAAATTTTGTTTCCTTTGAATGATTTAATTGTTCAGATGTTACGAAAAAACCTCCCATTCACCAATATCTTTACAAAATTTTTAAATCACGATTAAAGATGAATAAACTTTTTTCGGTAATTCCTCTTATATATTTCACTGGACAAATAAAATTGCAAATCATTCATTCATTGCTTGGAAAATATCTTTTTAACAAAACGTTTTATTATATCGCAATTTATGACTCTATTTTTAGGTAAAAAATTGCTGTGTATATAGATATTTCATAAAAATAATGCGACAAAATAGAAATAGATGTGAAATTTCTTACGCAAAATATACAAAGATATCATTTGAAACCTGGAATTGTTTCTCAGATGATTGGTTTCTTTACTTAAAAATTTTTTGAATTTTTACTGTAGAAAATAATAATACCAAATATAATATTTCAAATAGAGAAATAATCAGCCTGTTTTAGAAATGCAGTATTGTGATAGGGAGCATTGTGGCAATTTAAAACCGTCAATACTGCTGCAAAAGAGTTCGATTTTTTTATGTCATGCTGACAACTACTTTAAATCTTTGGTGCACGAAAGATAGTAAGATGTATAATTATACACGTGTGAATGTAAGGATTGATTTAGCGCTTTAGGAAGCTGAAAAGTATTGCTATTAATTTGTTTCATTTCCTAAAAAATAATCTGTGTGGTTTTGCTATTATATGGTTTTTACAATAAGCGCTATTCAGCAAGAATGCGTAAAAGATGCATCATTCTGAGTAATTCAGAAAATAACCAACCATGCTTCAAGTGTTAAAACGCAAATTCGTTTGAAATTCTATCATGAATTTACAGAAAAAGAGTTTCATTTGATTTCGAGATAAAAAATAAAGAATTAAATACTTTTTACAATTTTTAGCATAAATCACTAATTAACACCTAATTCCGCATTGAAGTTCAACGGACAACTTTAAGATTATTTTACATATTTATCATCTGGAAAGAATTAGGAGCTAGTTTCTCAGAAACAGAGATAACATTTTAAATATAACAAGCGATTAAATAATATCAAAGTTGTCCATAGAAATTCATTAATAACGAGTGATTTGTTTTCGTACGTACTAGAGAACATTTCCTCCGTGTTTCAAACAATCCTTTCATGTCCCCATACAGCATTTTATCTCTCGAGAATCATAATCTTCACATGCGTGATGTAAAGTTTTCAAGGATTCTAAGTTGATTTAAACAACAATGAATGAAACCTTTTCCCGCGTAATTTCGTTTCTGTGGTTTCGTCGTTTCTTGAAGTTTTCTCTCGAGCGGAAACACACAATGCATGCTGCTTCCCTGATGCTAATGATGATCTCATCTCTGGGTATTCAACTTTGTTGAGGAGTGTTCTCTGTAATTGCTGAGGTATTATGGATTTCATAACAAGGAATGTTAGTTCGAGCTTCCTGTTAAGAATTAATTTTAAATTCTAACCTGCAAGCAAACTAAAGCATATTTTTCTGGGTGACAATTACTTGTACTTTAGTTTGGATCGTATTCACAGTGATGAAAACAGTTTGCACTTATAACAAATATATTACACGAAAAAGAAATTATTCCGCTATAAATAAATTTATTCAACATGAAAAACAATTTTAAATGATACATTAAATAAATATGATGCATACAAGAAAATTCATTCGTATTAATTACTTTCCACTTTTAAACGGTTACTTTCCCCTTTTCATTGATGATTTTTTAACCTTTTTGTGAACCTTTCAAACTGAACGTTTCTATTTTTACAGTATTCACGTGATTATCTGATTGAATTGGTAACCTGGTGAGTAGGGAAGGCGGTTATTGCAAAAAACCGGTTTTTTCACCTCCGGTTTAACCTGGCGGTTAAAACCGCTCAAAATAACCGGCTTTTGAAAAAATCGGCTGTCTTTTTCAAACATCCGCTGATGTTAAAGGCGTAGGACTACTTTACTCGCGTGACTCTTTTGTTTCTCGAAGTTACTCTTGGTTACTCGCGATTATCTTTTGTTCCTCGAAGCTTCTAGGATTCTCTTTGTTACTCACAATACTCTTTTGTTTCTCGAAATTACTCGCGATACTCTTGTTTCTCGAAATTACTCTCAATTCTCTTTTGTTTCTTGAAGTTACTTTCAATTCTCTTTTGTTTCTATGAAATACTAACGTACAGAAAATTGGCGAAATAAAATGAAACTAAGGTTACAATGAAAATTGTTTTATTTCTTAATAAAATATATTACAATGTTAATTCTTTTGCTTTGAATTCTTCAATCGTGCGTGGATATGTTACAATTATGTGTAGGATCTGTCGATGATGTTAAAAGTAACATACATAATTTAATATTTTTTTGTATTAACAGTAGCGCGTGTTTCGAAGGTCACGAAGGTGCGTGTAGCAAGGCCATCAAATTCGGATTTCTTCCGCAGGGAAAGATTGATACAATACTCTTTATGGAATGATCTAATCATTATTATGGAATCGTCTTTTTGAAACGAACTATATTGTATCTAACTTGGAATTAGGGAATAACAGCCTTTGTTGCTTCAAATCCCATAACTCTTTAATCCAATTTTAAAATTCAAGGCGCGTGTTCAGAAGTATGAGATTGTACAGACCGACAGACAGTCGATCCTTTGACGGATTTGGCCCAACATTTGATACGTATTTATATTCCTGAAGATAAAACTGTGTACCAAATTTTATCCATTTAGCTATTCAAGTTTTTGAGTTATAGTGTTCACATGACCACGGACAGATAGACAGACAGACTTCCCGTGGACGGATTTTGTATAAAATTTGATAGAAACCTACAAATCATGTGTAAATATCACATACTAAATTTCACCCCTGTAGCTTTAATAGTGTTTTAATTATCGTGTTCACAGACAGACACAATTCCGAAATTGTGTTTTTCCGACTCATGGAGGTCTAAAAACGTGGAGATCCATCAAAATCTCGAGTTCGAATTTTTTGACGATTACAATACTTTCTCTTTGTATACTTCGTATACGAGAAAGTGAAAAGATGCTTTTCGTCCGACATCAAACTCTTGACTTGAAGGACTGAATATCTTCAAGCCGTTACTCCATACATTAAACGTTGATCGCCATATGAATCAAATACGATTCACACGGCGATTAAATGCGATTATTACTTACTATCTAATGAGATAACCCCTTCTCTACTGCAGTTAAGGGGGTATCTTATTAGACAGATGATTCGAAACTCAGACGTCAGTCGTGTAGCGTGTTAAAACATATCGTTCTACCAACTGCAGAACTATCTGGTAGTTTAAATTGAGAATTATACAACTAATAAATTCTGGTTTAGTGACAAAAAATAATCCGGATCCGTTTCCATTCTTCCGCGTAAAATGGATCTTTTATAGCTTTATTCATTTAGAAATTATTGATTTGTTAAGTCTCTGCTGATTCTGAATCACTGTGTATTATCGGTTATGCATCAGCGTCATAAGGCTGTAGTTGTGGGCATTTTACTTCCATATATGTGTTAGTTCCTTTAACGTTTGGCATCTTTACCCCTTATGGATATTGCGCATAAGTTTGAATTTTTCTTATGGCTACTGCTACTTTAAATATGGTGTGTACAAATTTAGTTAAGCTGCATAAAATCTTTCACAAAGTCTTAGTACATAAACATTGCATTTCTGAAAATCTGTGTTGAAATGCTGCCTAATGTTAGTAAAGATTACCTTACTTATAAAGAACGAAAAGTTTCAGGGAAAGCAATTATAAGCTCATTGTTGAATGTTTTCTTTATGGATTAGAGCCGAATAACTTCTGGGTTTAATTGGAAAAGAGTTCGAGACGCTATTGGAAACAAGTTTTCGTAATTTTTTGAGGAATCCTAAGAAACATGGCTTTAACTAAAAGTTTTATAACTCACAAAAATTATTTTCATAGAATGCTTTAAAAATTAAACCAAATTCTACACAAACAATTCGCTTAAATCAAAATATTTCTACTTGAGAGTAGCCGTTCTGTTTGGAAATAATCACTATAACGGTAAAAATATAGGATGAGGTAAAATAAATTTTTAAAATATACAAAACCTTATTTGCGCGCTTTTCTTCAAGAATTGGGAACAAGTGAACCTAAATTTAGCACGCATCACGGTTTATTTATTATATTAGTGTCCCGTTCTGAAACTAAGTGAACATATTTTGGGACAGACATCATAATTTTGAACCTAGGTCAGATTATGAAGGTGATACTTGAGCCTGAATCCTATTCACTAAATTTTCGCTCCACAGCAACGGTGATTTGGCCAATTTTTTATTGCGGCGGTATAAAGTGAAATTTATTTCAAAGCCCATATTTATGCAAGAGCAAATACAACGCAGGTCGTGATACTAAAACTATTACACAATGATTTTATCTGATTGATGAAACTACAATTAATTACAAGCATCTATATTTGGATGCCGCTAGCGGTCGAAAATCAGCCACAATTCATGGATTTCAGGCAGTGGCGGCTCGTCCATTAGGGCTGCAGAGCTGCATCTCCCCCTGAAATTATTTTTTAACTTGTATTTTTCGTTTTTAATCTTATTTGCTTATTTTTCCACTCTCAGAGTTCAATGACTTGCGAAAATGTAAAAAACGTAATTAAAAATTGAAAAAAGGCATAAAATGAATCCAAACCAAAAGAGACGCAGGTCTGAGCTGAAAACTAATCGGCGGGGGGGGGGGGGGGGGGGGGGGGGGGGGGGGGTCGGGAGTGAAAAAGCAACTCTTTCTTCCTTTAACTTACACAGGCTGGCTGGCACGGAGCCAACTGAAAGAAAAAAAAGATGCTCGATTTAATATATTTTTTTCCTCACTCTCACACAAGTTGTAATCTCATTGACTTTTTATGAGTTTCGCTTTCGATTCGTGTTGCGACGACAGATTCAAGCAAATAATACTATTCTAAAACTTTCAAATTTTCGAGTATTTCAGTAAAAAATGTGTTTAATATGCCTTAGCTTAGAAATAAATTTTCTGTATATGAGTTATTTGATATTCATTTTTGTAAGAGTGTTATCGAGTGAACTTGGCAAGGAGGGAAGTGTATATGTGGAACTCCGATTATTATTATTATGTGGAGAACAGTCATTTGGCATGACTGTTCTCCACATTCTTATTGAATGTCAGCAATTTAATCTTCAACGCATCCGCTGTTTCCATTCATCCAGTATCACTCTTAGAGACATCCTTCACAAAGATCATCATCCACAACTTTTTACTTTTAGGTAATTTCCTTATAGGAACTCTACCTATTTACAATGGTTCTCATGACACGACTTTCGGAAAATTTCTGCAGATCTCCACCGATCATGACCCCTAGAACCCAAAACCACTCTTAGTTAAAAAGTTTATATATATATATATAATTGCTTTTTTTCCCAGTTATCTTGTGACTATCGATAACTGGAGTAATTTGACTATAGAATCTTAACCAGCTTGGGAGAGTTTGTAAGGATAGGTAATAGTCAGCTTACAGATGGGCTATCCAGCTAGAGGGGGTGGAAATGGTGGGGGTGGGAATTTCATTTTCCACAAATTCCTAAATGAAAATAGAAAGAAAAATTCAAAATTGGACGAGATTATATGCTATCATCGCAACGAATTCCCTGTTACAAACTTTATGTTTGACTACATGCTTGAGTTGTGAGGCTGAAAGTGGATTTTCCCCACCTTTCCTCCTCCATCCTAAAATGTTAGAAATTAGTTTTAAATCCTAAGCATAGTACTCCCTTTGAGAAAGTTTCGCTATTTGTAGTTTCTTTCCACCTCTTTCATTTCTCCTTTTGTAGTCTAGTTGTTTATGAGAGAATAGATGGAAAAATGTCTTTCCTTATATAGTAGAGAAGTATATTAACGTTTTGGCCCGTGTTATTTTGTAAACACGATAACTGGAGTAATTTTCATGTAAATTTAACCAGCTTGGGATATGTTGTAATGATAGCGAAAATCTCGGTCGAGTTCGTAGATGGGCTATCCAGCTCAAAGGGGGTGGAAATGGTGGGGGGTGGAAATTTTCATTTTCCCATAATTCCTTTACGATTGAAGATAGAAAGAAAATTCAAATTAGGCGAATTATTGCCTTATCACAACAAACAACTTTTGTATTGAAACTGTTTTTGATAGCCACAATTTCTTAGAAGTTATGAGCTAAAAAACCATTTTCAATCCCCTCCTCAACTTATCATTTCCCCATAGCTCTGTTACGACTAAAGATAGAAAAAAATTTTCAATTAAGCGAATTATCACCTTATGATAACGAACAACTTTTATACTAAACGTTTTTTGTCTGCTAGAATTGCTTATAAGTTATGAGCTGAAAAGCGATATTCAATATCCCCCCCTCAATTTATCATTTCCCCATAGCTTCGTTAAGATTGAAGATAAAAAGAAAATTTCATTTATTGGAATTATCACCTTATCATAACAAACTACTTTTATATTGAAAGTTTTTTGACAGCAAGAATTACTTAGAAGTTATGAGTTCCCATCAACATCATTCACTTTCACTTTTTATGCGGTATAATATATAATTAATTTATGACTAATTAATTTATAGTTAATATCTTTGTTAAATTTTGTTAATTATAACTGTTAATTGATATACCTGGCTTTGCTCCGGATTAAAATGTTTTCATGTTTAATATTTCAATGTAAAAATTACTATTGTATTAATATTTTAATGCACAAATTCCTTTCTGATTTCAAACGCTTTCAATTAAAATGAGAATATCAATTGAACTAGAGGATTTTTAAAAACATCCATTTTCTTCATACGTTATTATTTGTTATATAGATACTTCAAATTTTGTTAACAATTACTAAAGTCAATGAAAGGTTTTAATGAATATTTTGAAACAATTAAATTAACTATTTAATTATTCATTAATTTAAAGCGTGAAAATAAATCAGTAGCTGGTCCCGATATAAATTGTTAAATCGTCTACTTTTAAAATTTTCTTTTAGCATTCTTCCTTCTGGAAACAGTTCTTCGTATTATATTTGATCAACAAGAATATTGATACGAATTCAGTTTAAAATTAATTTTGAAAAAAAAAATATTAAAATGAGAGAAACAAATTTATGGAAATGAAAGACATTGCGGAAAAACGCCTTGCTTAATTTTTAATTAAGTGAAATTTTAAGCATCTTTTAGGCTTTGAAAAGTTGAAGGTGACCTTTCTCTTTTATTAAATAAAAAGTTTAAAAAGTTTGAATGAAATCAGTCCAGTGGTTTAGGAGGAGATGTGGAACACACATACATAGCCACAGTGACTTTTATTTAAATTAATATAATTATTAGATAATTATAAGATAAAGATTACTGGCATATAGTATGAGCCATGTAAAAGGTTTTAATGAAGTTTTGTAACAATTTATTTTTAACTTTAATTAAGTAATCGTTAATTTTAATTAATCAAATAATTTTAATAGTTAATTTGATAATAGGTTTTTTGACAGAATACTTTAATTTGATATTTAACTAAACATGGCGGGACCATGATTTGTTTAATAAAATCAATATAAAGTATCCAAAAACGATAGATATTTAGATAAGAGTTTCCTTTATCTTTTTTACTATTGAAAAATATCTCCTTAACTTTAAAATTGTTATGGATTTTCTGCCTGAGTATTTGGTTTTAACCGTTGATGGAGATTTAAATTTACTGATGAAATTGGCTGCATTCATATCCTATGCTTTAAAAACACGTATTAAATTTGCCACACACAATGTTTAATAATTTTATTCTCTTATATGTTAAGAATTTAGTGACTATTATCTCTGTAACCAGGGAGTTCTCTAAATAAGCCCATTTTAGTAGTATTTAAGTGTTTCCATGTCATGTGATTTTACCATATGACAAAGTAATGTTCGCACAATTATATTGTACCTAGATTAAATAAATTAATTTTTAAATCTAGAGTCTTTCTTCATTCGTGCCAAGAGTCAATTTCTTGTTACTGTTTCAGATAGGCTGGCTTAATGTTATCTAGGGGATATTTGCACTGCTGAGATGTTTATTTCTTTATGACTCCTACCTGTTGAATGATTATGTGTTGAGATATAAAAAAATTGACCAATGTACTGACCGATAAATCTATCATAACTTTTTGGAATGAAAAATGGAATGATAAAACCTTGATATAGCAAAAAATGAAATGGCATGAGAACAGAATCACAGCATAAATATTGCAATGTGTAGAAACAATAAAGTCATTGGCTGTGTCTGTATTGAACAATATGTAATATTTCATGACTTTTGTAACATTAACGTAAAGGAATCTACCTTTGCCTTCAAGCTTGCTGAAAAGGGATTTTTTTAAGAACGATTGGTTTTTACTCTTTGATATAAAATTTTTTACCATGTTTTTAGGTCAATTTTTCCTTTCTGCAAGCTTTTTATAGACTTCATATATTGACGCCTCATACCGTATGACACTGCTTTTAACTGAACTCCTATACTAAGATTTTATCGTAGATCGTTTTGCGCAGCATAATCAAAAATTTGTTTTTGCGCCACTAAACTCCACTAAACCACCAAATCGATTATTATTTTTTTTTCGTCAAAGGAATCGTCACATCAACGTTCACTTTAATTTCTGTTAGTAAAACTATTGGAAAATGTCATATGCTGGCTATTTACTTTGTTTGAAAAGCAGGAAGTTTTACATCTGGATTTGGAAGCTGGAGATGGTTCCTTATTGCAGAGTTGTTTACATTTCTTTTCATAGACGTTATTTACTTAGAGTTGGATCTTATACAATGAAACAACCCGTCTTGCAATGTATAAAGGCATGCTCTCATTTAAACAGTACTACACATTTTAGAATATTAAAATGACCTAAAGTGAGGTGAAGGTTTAGTAAAGTATAAAAGTTTAGCAATGTAAGCAGTTGGAAATTTACGATTCAATATTTTATAAAAAATGAGTAACTCTTTCTTTGTTATATATGGAAATAAATGAGCTTGCAGCACTAATGAGTAACTTTTTCTTTGTTATATATGGAAATAAATGAGCTTGCAGTACTATCACAAACGAGTCGAAGAATAGTAAAAATTGATAAATGAAATTACTAATCATACAGAATTTTTTAAAATATTATCCATTAAATTAATCTTTTGATTAAGGTATTTCTTAATAAATTGTACAATGTTATGAATGTATTAACCTAGATAATCTTATTAGCAGCACAGTAAACTTCATCATAACTTATTAATGTGAAATAGGAAGCTTGTTTAAAGCATTTTCATTCAATTTTAGAAAATAAATATTTAATGTACGAAAGAGCAATATTTAAACTGAAATTGCCTTCTTATTTCTTGCTAAATCAACAAAAAGGTTTAAATTTCATTTCAAGGTCCTTACTTAGAAATTGGAAATATTTAATTCTCAATGTTTCGAAAAGTGTGTTGTGAAAGAAGTGCTGATACCGGAATGAACTTAAGAAGCATAGTAAAAACTCGTATTGTGTGCAAAAATATATTTGGCAATTTTGTCTCAAAGATGCGTACTCGAGATTAAGAATCAATTATTTTATTCAAAATAATAGGTCAAATGTTCAAAGATTCATATTTGGCTCATAGGCGAAGCTTAGAAAGTATTTAATTGTGAGAAAGCTTTATCTCAAGATTTTGGAGAATATCAATGTTTGAGATTTTAGATTAACCCCTCTAATCTCCAATCAACATCACCACTCAGATCAATCACCTGGGTTGATGGGGCCTAGTCTATTAACTACGAGTGATTAAGGCAGACTCAAAGAAACATACTAAAATGATAAACTATTTATTTAAATCCGGAATTAAAAGTCACATCACTGCGTGACAAAATAAAATAACAGTAGTATAACATGAGACAGCTCTACTATCTATACAGTAATGAATCTGAGCAGTTTGATTACAAAGAAGTTCACTTGGAGTGACTGCGTAGAAGCAAGACGAAAATGATCCGTAGACAACAAGGTTCAAGTTGATGGATTGACAATTTGACTCTAGTAGTAATGGACGCGCAAGATCAACCTCATTTCACAAAAAAATTTCTGGAACTATGCATGTCCGCCTGCCCTTGTGTATGTGAACACTATAAGGTCAGAAACGGAATGTGCTAGATAAGTTGCGAATCCGGGGGTGGGGGTGGCTATCGGGCTGCAGTCCCCCCAGAGCTAGACCAGAATTCTTTATTTTATTTAAAATCACTACAGCTGTTTTTTTTAAATCTCCCTTTAAAAAAAAGTAAAAACATTTCTTCCTGTTTTTGACAGGCTCGTAAGTTTTCCCCACTTTTGTAGTCAATCCACTCGTATTTGCAGCGTTGACACAGTCAAAAGCATGTTTTTGCTAGTTATTTCATTGTGGTTTTTGTTAAATTATCGAAAGTATTGTAATGTTCTTTATGATTTTTATTGTCAAGTGAATAAAGTCTGTAAAGTTAAAGTGTTTTGGTTTAAATAAGCCATAAGATTCGACATTCGTCACGACGATGCAAAACTTCTTATACCTTAGCCCCCCAGACCCAAATCCTGGATTCGCCTCAGTGCTAGATGTTTGAATTTTAGCATGTGGTCCTTACACGAAATTTGCAGACATAGAGAGTGTCTGAAGAAACACAGCCAAAATTTAAGGGTAGATCAGGAATACAGAAAAAAAGTAATTTTTACAATAGAACATGGTGACGGAAATGCAAAGGGAATTCGCTATGGGGGCTCTTTGTCAGATAATTAAGTAGTACTTAAGTAGTAGTAGCAGGATATAAAGGATACGCCAGATGAAATGTACAACACAGATTGAGTGGAATACAAATTCACAATAACATAACCTAGTCGCATGAATAAAAACATGCAAAGCATGTATCGCTTTAGCTGGCAAGTCCTTTGAACACTTACTTATTCCCCTCAAACGCTGTTTAAGTATTCCAAAAGATTGTTGTTGGTATAGCGTCCTACTTGCCATTATCATATCTGTCATGCCGTATACGACTTATAAAGTTGTTATTCAGGCAACTGGGTTGTTGTGGTATGTTGTGTTTGTATTCCACTCAATTTGTGTTGTACATTTCATCTGGAGCATCCCTTTCTTTTACTCAATTCACTGGCAAAGAACCCCTTGTAGCGTATCCCTTTGCATTTCCGACCCCAAGTTTTATTGTAAGAAATGGCTCGTTTCTGTATGCCTGAATCCTTAAAGTTTGGTCAAATTTTTTGAAACACCCTGTAAATCAAGATATGCATAACATGAGAAAAAGATCATTATTATTGTTTTCAAAAATCATTTTTTTCTAAAAGAATTTTGTGTTTCTTCAACTACTAGAAAATCACCCATCATGGTATGACGGGTTAAAATTGCCTCTTCATTCGAGAGATTTCCCGTCAAATTTGAAGTGTTTAAATAAATATATATGCGAGAGAAATGTTTAACATTGAAAACAAATAAATAGAACATATGTTTTATGACAGGAAATATTTTTTTTATTTACATATTTCTTTATTCAAAAACATCTTGGTAAAAAATATTCCGTGTGAAGTATTTTCCGTTGTTTAACAATTTTAATTGTACTTCAGATGTCTGTGTAAATTTTAACATTGCCAAAAAATATTATTAAATTATATCATTGCAATAAATAATCAGATGCATCGTGGCGTCCAAACTATATCACGCGCATCATATACCACGGACGTAATTTACTACTTTTTATTAAAAAACGGAAATTAATTTGAAATATATGATTAATATAATTTAAAATCCCTCAGGAACTATTGATCATAGCGAGATAAATTTTTTATCAATCGATAGAGAATTTTATTTCACTATTTTAGAGCTATTAAATTTGAAATTAGAACAACAATTACTCTTTTAAATTTAAAATTACTGAAATTTAGGTGCTTTAAAAATGAAATAATGCTGTTTAACGTCTCGCAGTGCTATGGTGCGAATTTTATTGTTGGTGACGTCAGAGCGTTATGGAGAGACAGATCTGGGCTATTATATTAGTAATTCATTGCATAATACAACAAATTTTGATAACAAATCTATTTTTTTCGTGATTATACAAAGAAAAATAATTCCATGACTTGTTTCTGAAAAAACAATTTCCTCATTTGGATGGTATTTGTATGAACTCGAATACACAATGTTTAACTCAAACTTAACTCAACTGCATAACCAATTCCATAATAGGAAAATACGATTTAAAGAATTTTTTTTTTAAAAGAAAAGCGGCCGTCAGAAATACAATTACTGGATGTCTTCCCACAAGATTATCGTTTCCCATCTTGTATCGAATCCTTATTATGAAAATTTCTTCTTCAGTTGGTTTTCATGCAGTTTTCAACCAATCAAATCTATTTCTTTGAATATGTGGAGCAATTTGAATGCTATTGCAGAACGATCAATCTAATCGATATAACCATATCTGATGCCAGTTGCTCGTTGTTTCTGAGAGAGCAATACCGTCCGTTTGTATCCACTATTATTTGTTATATTCTTTGCAACAAAACTAAAATTCAATCAGTTTCTTTATGGACGAGTGTTCTGTTTTGTTTAAATGCATTAAAGTAGAATTTCTGACATAACCACTGACTTCCTGTGGTAATGCGAACTCAATGGGAATCTACAAAATTTCAACATTTTGTTTTAAAATGGTAACTAATGTTCAGAGTAGAGTTTTCTAATGTTATGGCTTAAGAATACAATGAAAATATTAAATTTAATGTTCCTATCAATGTGTACTTAAAATAAGATACTCATGTTGTGAAAAGGCGGCCATAATCGTTCGTTATCGCTCTTTTTGGCGACATCCAAGGCTTGTTTGGTGGTTAAATCTTTAACATGCGATTAAATCTTAAACATGTGATTTAGATAATCACCGGCGGTTAAATTTTTAATCAAACGATTTAGCTAATAACAATCGTTCCATTTGGAATTTAGCCGTTTTAAAAGCCTTTTTTTAACGAATTTAAAGAAAAAAGACTTCGCGAACTCAAAGTACACAGACTTCAACGCTTTGTGTAAGAACATAAAGAAAGAGCTGAGATTCAAACTTGGCGCTTGATACAATATCAAAATGGATTTGGCGATTGCTTAAATCGTAGGTGGTAAAAATAATCTGTGAATCCAAAATAAACAAACCAGAAAACCCGTCCTTTAGGACAGAATGGAGAGCATTTTGGGATAAAGAAAAATATGATTAATTTGTCATTTCTTCTGGAGGATCTGGAATAAGACACCTAAACTCAGGGGAGAAAGAAAGATGGGGGTTTCTTATTAAATGGTCACAGAATTCCCAACCAATAAGGTAGAGTGCTGGGAGGTTGATTTGTTCCTGAAGACTTGTAGGATACATTTTTCCACTCGATGAAGGAAAGTATTTCTGTATTTTCGAAGACTTTTCCTCGCTGTTGAAGTTTTATGTCTTCAACAGGATTTGTCAGAAATATTTTTATTTTTCTGGAATCGAATCAATACATGCTCACGTGTTACACGTCAAATGCGATTCGCCAAATTTATTTTGAAATCGTGGTACATTCTTATTAGACGAAAAAAGAAAGGTGTCACATCACAATTCATACTAGATGTACTTAAATGTTAGATGACACTTGGAGTTTTGTTTTTCGTGCTATTTTGACGTCATATGATTTGACTTAATATTGTTTATAAACTTTATTCAATTGAAATAATTTTTGTGTACAAGAGGAATGGAAATCCATTACTTAAAAACAATTATTTCTTGAGTAAAAGTTCCAATGTTTTTTATTCATTTTACTAACTAAATTATTCTCTTGGATAATTTTATTTCAAATAATAATGATGATAAAGTTGTTATCTCTCATATGTCGAAGGAAAATAAAGCCAGCCTACTCTCATAAGTAATCCTTTTTAAGTGAAATGCTGGCTAGTTCTGGAAAATACAAATTTCTAATTTTTTTCGATTAACCTAATTTATCTGAATTTTAAGCTTTCTGTAAGTAAAGTCACTAAAAGACAATAAGTGTGCCATCACGATTCTATACCAGAAAACATTTTTAAAATTTTTCGACTTGCGATTTTTCCCCATAGGAATTTCTGTATTTCTCACAGACAAACATTCTAATAAATTTTTTAACTACATAAATTGATTTTTTTCTTTAATAAATGGAGGAAACCAAATTTAATACTTTTATTTCCGTAAGCAAGTTCCGTATTAGGAAAATAAAATTTAGAACGATGTTTAATAAACAATGCCCAAGTTACTTTACACTTAACAAAACTGATTCTACAACAGTAAAGCACTATTTAAAAAAATAATGAATATAAAAAAACTTCAAAAAAACAGCGCTTTTACCAATGCATTTAAAAAGAAAAAGTATTTCTTCTCAAAAATCTGGAGGTCAAAACAAAAATCGGAAAAGCGTGAGGCGCATGTAGAAAAGCTGTAAGTAAATTAGAATTATAATCACATTTATAATATATTTTATACGTTGAATGTTTAATAACATTTCGCTTCTTATGATAATCATTGTAGTTTTATAGTTCTCTCCTATTGTTTTCGGCGCCTCAAGCTTTTACGATTTTTATTTTGACCTCCAGATTTTTGAAAAAAAATTATTATTTCTTTTTTAATGCATTGGTAAAACGTTTTCTTAAAGTTTTTTCATATTTATTATTTTCTAGTTTTTAGTCTTTAATTTATGTCATTATTCAGTATTATAAATAGTTTGGGCTCTGAGAATCAGTTTTTCACGAACAAATTCCAATAATTATTTTATTGAAAAGAGCTCTAAAATTATTGAAATATTGCATTGTCATCAACACCCAATGAATATACAAAATTTCAGATACATAATACATTAAGCAATGAGTGAAAGCAATGAGTGAACAAAATTCTGACTTTACAAACAAACATAAAATATTTCGAACTTAAATCCAATTTTCTTCAAATAATTCCAGCAATAATTTCTTTAAAAAGATCTATAATAGGATATACTTATTTTTATTGAAACATTTAAATTACTGTTTAAAGTATTTTATTTCTCAAAAATATTATAGATGGAGCCACTGAAACCAAACGTAATTTTGCGAATTTTTTTTAAAAAATTGATAATTGAGGGCTCTAAAATTATTAAAATATTGCATTGCCATTAAGACCCAATAAATATACAAAATTTCAGAACTCTAGTGCATTAAGAATTGAAGGAAGAATCGATCACAAAATTCCAACTTTATATACATATATACATGCATTTCGAGCTTAGTAAAAACTCTTAAAAATAAGGAAAAAAAGGAAAGCAGCCGTTAAAATTATATTTTCTTGATATTTTTTCCCACATTATCGTTTCCCATTTTCTATGGATTCCTTGTGAAAATTTCTTCCTCAGATAGAATTTCATACGCTTTTCAACCAATCAAAATCGCTTTCTTTGAATACCGGGAGCACTTCAAATACTATTACAGAGCTTTCAGTCTGATCGATAGAGCCATATCTGATGCCGGTAGCTTGTTGTTTCTCAGAAAGCAATACCGTTCGTTTGTATCCAATAGTATTTCTTTCTTCTTTGCAACGAAACTAAAATTGTTTCAGTCTTCCTCCTGGGACAGAGTGGAGAGGAGTTCGGGATAGGTAAAAATATGATCAATTTGTCGTTTTCTTCCGGAGGGTCTTGGATAAGACACCTAAACTCAGGGGAGAAAGAAGGATGTGGAGCTTCTTATTAAGTGGTCACTGATTCCTCAAACAATAAGGTGGTGTGCTGGAAAGTGGAATTTTTCCTTCGGACTAGTTAGATCCAGTTTCTCACTTAATAAAGGGAGGTATTTTTTTCTTCTTCAAGGACTTTTTTTCGCTCGTGAAGATTTATTTCTTCAGCTGAATTTGTTATAATGCTTGTTTTTGTTTTGGAATTTCATGTTCACTTATTAGAGATATTTCATCTGACGTTCAGGTCACATGATAAACGTAATTGAGTATGCGAACTAACACGTAACTCCACATGTCTTGTCTCAAAATTATGCAAGAATATAAAGCACAAAATACTTAAAAAAAAAGGAATGAAAATAAATAAATATGAATTAATATATTAGATCAGATTAGTTATATTAGCGTCCCGTTTTGAAGCGAAACGACAGCTATTTTGGGACGGACCTCGTAATTTTGGACCTCTGTCAGGTGACGAGGACGACACCTGAGCTGGCAGCCCCCTCTCCAAACTTCCACACCAAACTAAAGAGAGGGCGTTTGGCCCTTACGTATGATTTAGCGTGCAACAGGCCCAATACACGACGGATCTTCAGTGGATTCGGGTTTCGAGCCTGGAGCCCTCCGGCCCTAAGGTCACTACCACTAGGCTACCTTACCACTGGGTCGCCGCGGCCTCATGAGTTAATGGAAAAAATGATAAAATTGGAAAAGGAAATGTATAAAAAATCAAGGGAGGAAAAAGAAAACAAATAATAAAACAGAACTGATAAGGATTATAATATTGAGCAAAACAGCTTTTCATATATATATAAGATCAGGCTTTAAAAAGGTGAAAGGCAGTCCATTTTGATCATAGAAGAGACCATTTTTGCTTAAATCTTCTTTTATTCAGGCATTACGTTATTCCTTCATAGGTAAAGCACTTAATTTTTACGTAGCTCCATGACCAGATTTCAGAAGTTTACGCCCGAGCGGCGCGTTGTTGTTGAAAGCTTACATTCTGGCGTGAAAAAGGGCAGAAAAGAATGCGCAGAACGCTTAAGTACCCAGGAAAGGGAATTTCCCCTTCAGAAACTCGTGATTTGAAAAGAAAGTTGTAGTGCGTTTATTATGATGAAAGTAGAAGTATTTAAAATGAGGTGTCGTTAAGATTATTTAGGAAAGTTAAAAAATTAAAATATCACATATATATATCAAAACACACAAGAAACAGAAGACAAAAAAGCAAGATAAAATTTTAATAATTTGAAAAATATCATGTAGTGTAATGCATCATTGCACTTGTATTGTAATTTAATTTTTGCATTTTCCAAAAAAAATTTCTTTTGTTGTTTCTATATATATATAGTAGTAGAAATACTATATAATCAATATAACTTTGGGAAATTGGATTTTGAAATTGTTTAATTGAATGGTGGGAAAACCAGACTGGCTCCATGCGATTTTAACAGTGGGTTTTTCATTGGTGGAATCAAATGGATTTTAAGGTTTTCTGGCGTTTACTATTGGTGGTTTATTTAATTGTTTGATTAACTGTTTGTGTAACTTGCATGGTTGAATAGCATTAATTATTCAGTGGATTGAGGATATTCTGGTCTGTGGACTTGAACATCGGCGCCAATGTTGGGGCCGATTTTAGGAAGTTAATTATTCAGTTAGTTAATTATTTATTTACTGTGGAGTTTATTGGTGTTTATTTCTATCTGGGCGGTCCCCTAAGTGAATATTACGATGGCAACTTTTTTGGCCCAATAATTTTGGCTATCCACAAAAGGGAGTTAGTTCTGGACAGCGTACAAACATCGGCGCCAATACTGGAGGTAATTCAAAAGCGTCCTAGGACATTTCAATTTAATGAATATTAGAAAGGCACCACCTCTTTCGTTTGTTCTTTTTTCTTAATTTATTATTAGTACTTAAACTTGTTTATTTCTTGAAGTTCTGTTTTCTTCTGAGACGAGATGTGTCTAGATGGATTTATGGCGGAAATTTTCCTGTTTTCGCTATACTTGTGGATTTCTCTTCGCGTTCTTTGTCACTTTTTTAGAGAAATCTTTTATTCATAATTGTTCTTAACGGAGTTCTTTTGTCGGAGCAGTTTATTGCTCGGCCGGTCATCAGATTATGCCGTGTGCCTAGGCGGGACGGCTAGACCTTATGCATACTATATAATCAAACAATCTTTTGATTTTCATATGTATGATTATTGATAAGGTAATTTTATTTTAATTTTAATTTTTAGATTAATATATGTATATATTGAAAATATAACACATGTTTTGATTATTTAATATATATATATGGAATGTTTTCGGTGTTGTAGTCATTAAAAGGCCGAAAACATTTCAGAAGTCAGCAGGATCGAACATGCTCGGGAAATAAAACGAAACTGGAGTTTAAGAAAAGTGATTTTGGAATACGTTAAGACTTTAAAATATATAATATTAGAATTTAAAGCAAAATTGAGATTATTATTGTATATCAGGTTGAGTAAAAAGTTTTCCGCCAAGGGGAGATACCTCCGCGCCAACAGCTGTCATTTCTGTGGCTGTGAGCCTTTCCGCAAACGGTGTTTTGCATTCGAAAGCTGAAAATTGGAACTACATGACTGTGTAATTTGTTTGTTAAAAATGTATTATCTTGGACGTCAAAAAAGTGTTTAGAATGGAGCTATCACGTCAACAGATCAGAACGATTATGTACAATGAGTTCCGTACCAAAATCAATGCGACTGAATGCCACCAAAAAATCTGTGAAAGTTTAGGCATCAATACGGTTTCTTATGATGCAGTAAAAATTTGATTATAGAAGTTTAAAACTTGAAATTTCGACATTGAAGATGAACCACGTTCTGACCGCCCTATTGAAGTTGATTGTGAGCAATTAAAGCAAATCATTGATCAAGAAAGAAATGTTTCAACACGAACTATTGCGTTTGAGCTTCACGTTTTCCAAAAAGCGATAGTTAATGCTCTGAAACGCATAAATCTAACGTTTAAGTTCAACCGCTGGGTGCCTCACGAATTGACTGCTTAAGCCAAGCTCAAGAGAAAAGCGGCCTGTTTGGCTCTGCTCAGAGATCAAAGGAAAGAGAAAATTCTGGAAGGAATTGTGACCTGTGATGACAAATGGTTGTACTACAACAATTCAAGCCGTAAAGGAGGGTGGTCAGCGCCTGGGGAATCAGCAGGCTCGTTTGCCAGACGAGCCCGAACAAGAAGGTGCTTCTATGTATCTGATGGGATTGACGCGGAATTATCCACATAAAATACCTTAAAAACGGACAGACTATCAACAGTGCAATATACAGCAACATACGAATCAAAGTTCGTGATGGCATTCGCGTAAAACGAAGAAAAGAGTTCAGAAGGAAGGTGGTTCTCTTTCACCAAGATAACGCCCGGCCACATGACCCACGATGACCGGCTGGACGCTCTACAAGCTGGAGTGGGATTTGATGCAACATCTACCATACAGCCCAGACATGGCCCCTTCGGTTTTCTATCTGTTTTCACATCTGCAGCTTCATCTTGATGGCGCAATCTTCAATTCAAATGAGGAGGTCATGAATGAGGTCCATCTCTTTCTGGACTCGCCCATGCCACAGTTCTTAGCAGAAGGGATTGAAAAGTTGCTAAACGTTGGCAGATGATTGTAGATTTGAACGGAGATTACTATCCTCATTGTCTTTACAGTTTTCGTATGTATTTATCATTTTAAAATAAAAAAAAAATTTGGCGGAAAACTTTTTACTCAACCTGATATATATATATATATATATAAGTTCATGTATTAAAATATATAATATTTATATAAAGACTTTCTTATTAGACATATACAAAATATGATCTTATGCGGCTACTTAATAAATGCACCTAAGCTCATTTTAAAGCAAACATTTCGAAGAGGTCAATTTATTATATTCGTTTATGTAGCAATTTATTGCATGACTGGATTTCTTCCAAGATATGATCCACACAAATATCGAAATAGGAGAACAATGCAGCTTATTAGAGCGAGAGGAGATATTGACTCAAATCTTTCCTAGAAGTTTATTGACCAAACGTAATTATTTCGATGAAATGCTCAGTACTAATACTTGTTTATAGGGAAATGCTATTCACGTGAATTTCTTTACAGTGGTATGTGTTTATTCCACATGTACTTCTTAGAAAGTTTAATTAAAGAAGCATATGTCTGAGAATTCTCCTGATTTAAATTTAAATGGGCATGGCTATATATATATATTCTTCTATTATATGGTTGTCTAAATATGATGGCATGTGTGAGTTTTATGGTTAGATTTAAATTTGAATTGGATTGCTGTGTACTGACACTGGCACTCTTTTGGCCTAATATGCGAAACTAAAGTAATATGTAGAAACCACTTTTACTTTCTCGTATATGTAGTATAGAATTATATAAAATGTTTGTAATTATCAAAATATTTTATCTCGGACATCTCTGAATCCCCCCCCCCCAAAAAAAAACATATTTAGACTAGTCTGTCTGACTATGAATATAACTCAAAAGCTGGACGGATGGGATTTGGTGAACAGTCTTTACTCTAAACTTGTAAACTTCTATCAAATTTTGGATGAACTCTATGGACGAGTTTTCTGTTTTGTTTATTTGTGGTATTTTAGAACTTCCGCTAAACTGATCGATTTCCTGTGTCATGCTTCGTCAATGGGAATCTTCAAAATTTCAATACTCTGTTTGAAAATGTTAATTAATGTTTAAAGTAGAATTTTTTAATGTTATTGGCTAAGAGTACTTTGAAAATATGATGCTCCTATTGCTGTAATTCTGAAGGTTTCCTTAAAATGAGAGCCTCATTTTTAAAAAAAGGCTGCCATTATCGTTCTTTTTGGCGATTACTAAGGCTTGTTTTGCGGTTAAATTTTTAACCAAACGATATATAGACTAAATGGCGGTTAAATTTTTGACCAAACGATATATAGACTAAAAGGCGGTTAAATTTTTAACCAAACGATATATAGACTAAATGGTGGTTAAATTTTTAACCAAACGATTTAGGTAATTAAATCGTTCTATTTGTTCTATTAGCCGTTTTAATAGCTTTTTCAACCGTTTTGAATAAAAATGATAACACGAACTCAAAGAACACGGAATTCTATGCTTTGTGTACTAAAGAAAGAACTGATTTCCCCATAGAGAACGCACAGTGAAGTAGCGTTTTTGTGATTTCTCTCGAAAATGGCATGTGAGGGCAATGGCAGGTTTTCCCACAGGTGCTAGAGGCGCTCGCATGATGCCTCGAGAATCTAGGCTGCCTCAAAACCTATTCGACGTACATCGTAGTGCTTATCCAACGGCGAATTTGCGACATTCGGTAGGAGGGGGGGGGCCTCAAAGCAATGTTACGCCTATGGCCTCGTATTCACAAAATCCGCCACTGGTGTGTGGGGGGGACATGGTACCGGTGATTACTTAACCACTTAAACTTTCATGTGAAATAAAATTTTGAGAAATCTGTCAAGTGGTTGGGGCTGCAGGACTGGGTTTTTGGTTTTGCCAATTATTTTAAATATATAGATATCTGCGTAAATGGACATCGTTTCTTGGACCAGATGCGCTTTCACATAATTTCGCAATGCATAAGACGAACACGACTTACGTTATTGCAATATTAACGGTAAAGAAATAAACATTTATTTCCATTTGCATGTTAATCATAGCACATGCCACGTACAGAAAAAAAAGCAACGGGAAGGGATGCGTAGCCTAGAACAATGAATAGATATGTATAAATATAAAGTGAAGTTTTAAAATTGTATGTTGAGCAATCTAATCATATAAATATTCTCCTAAGGATGCTTGAGTTTCTATCTTTCTTAAGGTGATCCAGTTTCTGTACGATCTCTTAAGAAATACAGCATCACTATAAGTACACATATATTACACCAACAGTAAACGGAAAAACTAAGGTTAAACATAGTTAAAATTAATCTAGTGAGTTAAAAACAAAAGCATATTATTCACTAGCAGAATCAACTTATCCTTTGTTCTGTAAAACATTTGATTTCATCCCCTTTATATTTATATACACAGTGAGATCTTGTTTAAATGAAATCCATGCTCATTAAAATACTTAAAATTCGGCTTTATGCTTCGTAATTCATTCTTCATTCGTGATTCGAAAGTCAGAATCAAAGTTTACAATGCAGAATAAAACATTTTCTTACATGCATCGAATCCTACTTCAAAGCAAAGAATTAAGCCACGTGAAACGCATTTGCAAAATATTTTAAGTCATTAAAAATATAAGCATCCTTGTAAGACGCTTTCTAAGTAAGCTCACAAAGGATAGCTCACGATTTATATCCGCTGTTTTGGAGGAAAAGGTATTCACAATACATTTAAATGATGAACTTGAATAGAAACAGATGTATTTAAATCTTCTTTATCCCTAGATAACACAAACAGACAGCTCAATATAAAGAAATGTTTAAAGAGAGATTTTGATAAAGAAATTGAAGACTTTGTTTTGTTTCTCAGGAACGTTTAATTCATAGATTAGGCATTTTTTATTTATTAATTATTTGGTTAAATGTACAGAGCCATATTGTTTCCTTATTTAACAGTTATCTTTGGAATGTTTCATCAGAGCCTTTTGTTTGGATTTCGTTAGAATCTGTACAACAACTGAGCTATTATTTGCTTTCTAAAGCAGAGAATCTTTATAAGAACTCTGACGAAAACGTATCAAAATGGAGGGTATAATGAACATATGTATTATTGAGTCAAATATTAAATCCAGTGTGATAAGAGTGTATAAATGCATAAATTCTTATTTAATGGTTGTTCTTACATTGGGAAACATTATATGGCGACAGAATTTAAGGAATAAAGGATCTGAGAGTCTTGAGAGTTGTGCAACAAATCTGAAAAGCACAAGTAAAGAATTTCAGAGTATATTAATTGTATAAACTGTTTTGGATAAAGAAATCATTTGAACAAAAATTAATCTACTTTTGATGGGTTGGTATTTTGTATCTATATAAATACAGCGTGTTTTATATTTAACCTACAGCATTGAACTGAAATAATTTTTGAAACTCTGTAGATAGTACTACGAACGTTTTCATGAAAAAAACGAGGATAAAGAATTTAATATTTAATGTTTTCAAAGTGGGAGCCTTCAGAGGTAACATAATAGAGCAACCTAGTCAAAATGTGCAGATACAGATTCAAGTGTTTCTTTTTTATCCTTTAAAATGAGTCTGTTACGGCATTTTTGAGACTAATTAGGTATTTAAGCTTCTTCTTATGTACCAAATCTTTCATATGACCCTAAAGATAGAAATCACATGGATTAATATCTGGTGAATAAGGAGCTACTTAAATGCACAAGGCTAACGATTTTGGTATTGATAGGCGATGACACGTGTTCCAAACTCACTGTTCAAGCGGCATGAACCAAATAAAAAATGCTGCACGTTCTATGCGGAGGGGCACCATTCTGCAGGAACTAAAATTTCTAGATGTTCATATAAACATGAAAAATTAAATCATCTTCATTATAACCAAAACTTTCAAATTTTCGTATGAAATCTTTTGCCATTGTTCTAGAAGGTTCAGATCAATTCTTGAGTGTTGAAGACCACTTCCGTAGAAATATCTTTGTCTTTTCGCCTTATAAATTCTAATCCGTGTACAATTATGTTATAATCATGCGCATACAATCAATAATATCTGCTAAATGACCGTCGAGTACTCCACACTGCAAAAAAATCCCGTAAAATTTACGGTTTTAAACTGGCAGCTGGGTTGGTTGTGCGAAACCGTAAAAGTTACGAAGTAAATCCGTATGCACAACGGTTTTTTACCAGACAGTAACAAGTTTTTCCCGTAAAAGTTACGAAGTAAATCCGTAGTCACAACGGTTTTTTACCGTATGAAATTAAGTTTTCTCCGTAAAAATTAAGTCATCGAAGTAAGTGACGTCATCGACTGAGTTGAGTTGTTTTTCTCCTTCTGTTCGAGTTGAGTCGAAATGTGCTGATGTGTATTATCAATTAGGAATATTAATTAATCTAGGATTAATTAGTAATTTCAATTAGTTTAATTAATATAATTTTTAATTGAACTTACTTGGACGATTTCGATGCAAGATGGTTACAAAACTTTTAACTCCTCCTAGCCGGGGATCGAAACAGCGTTCATAGAAATACAAGGCAGTCGCTCTAACCACTAGACCACCGGAGACTTCATAAAGTAAAGTAAAAATAATCTATTTGAGTTTTAAAGTCACTATAGCTCTAGTGGCGTCACCTAATAGTGTAAAAATCAACTATTGTCAGAACACGTGTTTTAAAGTTACGGAGATGGAACCCTATTGAAAACATGAAATGAATGCAATAAAATTACATTTAAGAAAAGGGAAAGTTATCGTACTTTCTGTACGATAACTTTCCCTTTTCTTAAATGTACGTATTGCTTTCCGCAATACCGTATGAAGAAAAATAGAATTTGCACTGACGGTTTTAAACCGTTTATGGCTGGAACGGAAAACGGTGAAAAACCCTTTTGTCAACAAAACAGCTTTAAACCGTCAAATATACGGAAAAAGTCCGAGAAAAAAACGGATATTTTTTACAGTGCATGCATATCCATCATCTCAACATTCTTACACTGTTGAGTGTTCGCCGTAAGCATTCGAAATTCTAAATGAGTTGCTCTGAAAAGCAACTACAGGGCTAGTGGACAGCGCACTCTCTAGCTCATCGAGCTGGTGTTTCCGGTCTTAATTTCTTTAATGATTTCGATTTGCTTTTATGTTTCCTACCTCCAAAACGGTTCGCTCGCTGAATTTTGAATCACACTGTATGTTAATCTGGTACAACAAAGAAACAGTTAAATTAAATCCATTTCAAAATATCAAGAAATGACGAAAAGACCTACTGCTTACACTAACAAAATTTTTTACTCGACTTTTAGTTGAAAATGACGGAAGAAATATGAAAACAAAGCAGAATTTATAAAGAACATCTAAATATTCAATGGATCTTAAAATTTTATTCATGCGAAAGAAATTATTTTCAAAGGAGAAAAAAAGAATGAAAAATCGTATTCCTAATTCTTTCTCCTGATACTTTAAGTTTGAAAAGCAAGAATAAAAAAAGTCAATGTTTTCTCGAATAAAAACATTTGAAGGTCTCTCGGAGTAAAAAGGAACAAGTCAACCACATAAGACGTTTTCTTTAAACTTCCATTAAAGCCGGCTTTCAGCAATGCCTAAGGGTACGAAAAGAAGAGTCTTCTGTCGTATTTTCCTTTTTATTCTAAATGTTAGGATGGACATCGTGTGTTTTCAGAGCGAGTGAAAGCCCAGGAGAATCACCAATGTCTAGCCATTTCACTTTGCTTTGAGTCGAAGGTAAAATAAATTTCATTACCAGTTTTCTTTTCGCCAATAGTACACTCTTACGCAAATTTTACCGCCATTAAATAAAAATTGCTTAAATTTGAATGCTCTCAGCTTCTATATATAAAGTTCATTCCAGTTCCAATATTTAATTTCAATTAAAATATTCATTCGTGTCGTTGATTTTTAGCATTTTAAAGAAGCATATAATTTAATTTAACACTTTCTCTATAGATATAGTTAACTATTATATTATGTATACTGGTTCCCATAACAGTAGAAATATATTGGAAAAAGTATATTTCTACAGTTTAAGGGCTCATAATATAACTTTGCCATCAGTCAAAGGTAAAATAAATTTCATTACCGGTTGTTTCAGCAATAGTACACTCTTTCGCAAATTTTACAGCCATTAAATACAAATGTGCTGAAATTTTAATGCTTTCAGGTTATATATAAAAAGTGCATTCTAGTGCCAATATTTAATTTCAATTAAAACCCTCATTAATTTTTAGTATTTTAATAAAATTACTGAATTAATTTACGGCTTTCTGTACAGTTGTAGAAAATTCCCCGAATAGTAGCCTTTTGGAAAAGAATATTTCTGCAGTTTGATGTCTCGTAACATCACATTTTTTGGAAATTAATCCATACCTCAATGGAAAGAAAATTTATTCAAGAATGCGATCCAATAATTCTTATAAAAGGAATTTTATTATAACATGAGTTGTACAGAATAAAACTGAAACATATGAGAAAAGTGAAATATACGAAATTTCTCTCTACATGAGACATAGGTATAGGAATCCTTTAATGTCAATTATTACACAACAGCGTCTTCCCAATCCAGATACAGCAATACTTCGGTTTCTGTCGATTTTTTCCGCGAAAAATGTGTCTCGGTTTTTCTCGGATTTCGTCGGCATGCCCGAGTAACCTCGCTGCTAATTTTTTGAAAACAAAGGTAGACCCACTCGTTCCCTTGCTCAGTGGGGCGATATTCCTCGTTGTGTGAGCATCACCCAGCGTCTTCACCTTTCCTTGTAGTACCATCATGGGACCAAAGAAAGTTTCCAAAGCTAGTAGCCCTTCAAAGGAGGTTATAGCATCTCCATATTATAAGCAATATTTATATTATTATCTCTGTTTAATTAAATTTAATTCAGTATCAATTGCAAACGATTTATAAAGTCATCTATCTCTATGTACAATATTATCCATGTTTTAATTAAACTTTAATTAATTAAATAGCAGACGATTTTGTTTCTTTCTAAATTTATTTTTATTAAATTGGCAACAAGAAAATTAGTTGTTGTTAAAACAACATTTGGTAAATGTGGAGTTTACGATACCCACCTCTTTCTCGCCAATTTTTCTCGGCGGAATTTCATGACGTGATGTGCAAAACACCGATGAAAAGATTAATTTCCGCGCATGTCACTCGTTAAAAATATTATTACGCAACCGAAACAAATGTTCTCTCATCTCTGTTCTTGGCGGCAAAGAGTTGGCGATCCTAAGAAGAACGAAGTAAGTGGGTACCGTAAATTCCACATTAACCCAACATTTATGGAATGCAGGGTTGTTAGATGATAGAATGAAGTTGTTTTTGGAACAAACGTTTTAATTTTGAAATGACTTTTTGTTTTCATCAATAATCCCTACAAGGCCAGGAACATGACTGAGTTGAAGAAGAAGATTAAAAAATACGAGAGCGATATTAAGAATGCTGAAATCGGCCGTATGCACAAGAACGCCATCTACGATATATTCTATTGTGGAGAAAGGAAGCAATAAAGGAGTCGAATCCGAATAAGGAGCCGAAAGGCGCGGATAAGGAGCCGAATCTAAATAAGGAGCAATAGAGGAGCCAAAAGGCGTGAATGCGCTAACGAAACAGAAATCACCAACAAGTGGAGATGTCTAATAGTTATTATTAATGTAGATTATTGTTAAATGTTCATTTATTCTTTACATAAGTCTTTTATATTGATTTCATATTAATTTCTTATTGTTTTTAGTATTAAAAGCTATATTTGTTCTCTATAAAATGTTTTTTTGTATGTATTTTGGAGTGTCTAGAAGCAATAAATTGGATTTACATTCATTCAAATCGAACTAATTCCTTCGGTTTCAGATTTCGCCCACTGCTTGCGGTCGGATTATCGACGAAAACCTGGGTATTACTGTAAAGTAATGCTTGTTTTATTATTGCATTTATTGGAATGAAGTCAGTTATATTGCACTATTTTATACCCTAACGATAACTTTAAATGCTCTTTCAAATAATCAGAATTATTTTTCTAAGCCTCCCGTGGCTGTTGCCAACTTTCTTCAAAAAAAATGTATCGTGAAATGAACGCATCACATCAAAATGTTTCGGGATTACCTCTATCGAGCCCCAAGGGTGGCTCCATAGGGTTGGTGGTGGTTCAAGGATAGTAATCTACTTTCTTGATAAAGCAGTGCAGGAAGAGACAGTGTGTGAAGGTTATTATAGTTGTTATGGTACAGAATTATCAGGATTAACCTTCCAGCGGGCGCTCCTGCACAAATTTTACGACATATCGTACATCTTATTACATATATATATCGTGTTTTACAAAATTAATCCAACTTTTATTTATACTATCTGTATTTATTAGCTTAAAAGTAAACAAAGATTTTATAAATCAAATTTGCACTTAAATTTATAAAAGAACGATATAAATATCTAATACAATGCACAATATAAGTATCTCTTACATACACGCGCCCGCTGGAAGGTTAAATGTACGTCTGCATGCAATTTCGTAGATGCATCAAAAAGTTCATGGAACATAATCGTTTTTTAGAATATGCTATTCTTATTAACTTTCAGATGATATTACAAGTAGTGTATTATTATCGCATGCGGCCCTCGATGTCACGTGTTCCATGACGACAAATGCTTGATGCGTCATATTTCCTCAACTCTTGAAGCTTTTGAAACACCCTGGATCAAAGAATACTATTTGATAAAATGTTTAACATTTTTTCTAAAATAATTTTCATTCGATTGACCATCGGTTTCTTTTAGGATGCGATATTTCACTCTATCAATTATATATTTTCTGCTCTAATAGTTAATATTATAAGGCATTTTTTCCATTTAAAAAGGTTTATATTTTTTAGAATAGAATAAAATCTACAGAAAACAAACAAACAAATGAAATTTGAAAGGTACGTTGAATATTCTATAAACAAATTCCAAGGCAATTTAACATTAACTTTCTGAATACATTATATCTTTTTTATTTAAAATAATCAGAACAGTTCTTGATAACGTTTACAAAGGAAAAAATCAATCAAGCCACAATTCATAAAAATTTTGCTCTTTAAAACTTCTTAATTAATTGCTTCTTTAAACAAAAGAAGCAATTAATTCAACAACATAAATATTTTAATGCGTTAATCGCCTTCAAGTTAATTTAGATGCCCTTCCTCAGGCGCACAGAAAACTGAACTTATAAAAAGAAATTTTCTCCTATTAACTTTATGGAAGTCAATTAAGACTAATCAAATTTTGTGCATGTAATCCCAGAAAAGATTAATAATCAACAGTAATAAAAATCAAAAAGATTTCTATTATTATTTAGGCATTTAAAAAACTTTTTTCTCCTTCTTTATGGAAACAACAACGGCATAACTCGCAGATTATGTTAGCTTAGATTAGTTACTTTTATGCCCTATTTTGTGGCTCATTGAAGCTGTTTCGTGACAAATT
The DNA here is from genome assembly GCA_013235015.1 of Araneus ventricosus. Classification (NCBI taxonomy): domain Eukaryota; kingdom Metazoa; phylum Arthropoda; class Arachnida; order Araneae; family Araneidae; genus Araneus; species Araneus ventricosus. The sequence goes on from BGPR01003009.1 coordinate 52,762, forward strand.
TCACAATTGATGACGCGAACGGCACCTTAAATCCTCGCTCTAAATTTTCACACTAGATCACATCAGGAAAAAAAAATGCTTGTTCTTGACTTATGTGACCATACACGATGAATATTTTGTGGACTGGTTCTCCAATCCTCGCATCTGCGACTCCGAAGCTGAGGGTCTGCCACCCAGCCACCACTCCACCCTCACGAAGGAGAACTACTGGTATAAGTTAACCCTCTGATTCCTAAGACCATTGGAATAGAGGGACCTCAAAATACGGGAACGTTCCAGTTCGTCTTTCAAAGATATCCAAAATTCACTTCTCCCTTCAAAAACTGGAATAACAGCTGACACTCTCGAAATTCTAAGAAAACCCCCTATTCCCCAAACCGTCTGGGAGCCGTTCTAACAAAGAAAGCGCGCGCTACGGGTGTGAAATCAATCACAATTAAAGACAGGGGATGGAAATTTCACAGTGATATTCGGACGTTTTGGACGGCTGCCGTCTTTTGCTTGTAAAGACGTTTGGGAAGTTCCCGTATCGATAGAGTTAATGATGTATTTCGCAGCGGGTAATATAGTAAGTTTTACGGCAGTGTGCTGATTCAATGATAACCTTGAACCATCACATCAGAATTGCTGGATTGAAATAGAGCTTTCATGTTTACTTAAGAAAAAGAGACAAAAGAAATTTATTTTTTTCTGTGAGAGAACAATGTATTTTAATACTTATGCCAACATAACCGTAAGAATATTAAATAAATCAAGTGGAAGTATTATAGAAGAAAATAAAAAAAAAATTAGATTAATTTTCTTTTCAAAAGTCTTTCTCCGGTCTTAAGCTTTACTTTAATTACAACTCATTCAACATACTCAACCCCAAACTCCTTTTTTTCTAACAAAATACGTTTTACTTTATTATTTCCAACCACAAACGTCGCAATTAAGCAAGGTTCGTTGCAGCAAGCAAACATAAGCAGGACTTCGCAAGAAATTCACCACTCAAATCCACTTGATCCTCGCTCCAAAATTACAATTAAAATTTTTCGAAAACGTCTCGGAACAAATTGGGAAAAAAATAATAACGACGCGTTGTCGACAAAGGAATTGAATTTTCCGGTGCAACTTGGTATCCCTCCTTTTGAAAACGAAGCCTCTTCACTGGAACTCAACTTGTGGCAAAAACTGGAGATAATACCCGATAGATGCCGTTGCCACAGCAACCGAGGATGAAAATCCGTCGTTGTCATTTTTTCCCATCCAATACTTTTTATTTGAAGAGCCTTTGAGATGGAAGGCCTTTTCTTCATATTTATAATGCATATCCGTCGCCACGCTTTGACTGCTCGCGAAATATCCGAAAGGAAATAAACTTGCAGAGCAAAACAGAATTTCTTTGTCTTTCTTGCATACTCATTTTTGACGCTTCACCTGGGTGACGCCTGAAACTTGCTTTACTTTTGCTTTCTGGTTATGGGGACTGAGTTATTCTCAAGCATTATTGATGGAAATTGAAATGAGCCAGCCATAAATCTTTCTATTTTACACATAAGTAGTTGAATCAAGAAGCTCGATTGTGGTCAAGAAGTAGAAGCCCGGAAAAATGAACAGCAAAACATGTCCAATTCAATTGCGTTTTGTTAATACAGAAAACATGATAGGTATGTTGCACGTTTTATGTTGAACTTTGTCATATCAAAGTGAAGCCTTCTTCATGTTTACCAGTAGGGGATTATCAGTTTAAATTCAACACAGAAATAAGATTTTGATGTTAATCTCTAACTTGTTACGTGTCCGAGTTATCATGTTTGCACGCACACGAACAGACAGACAGACAACAAATGAACTTTTTGCCGGAATCGGTGGAATATCTAACACAGATTTGCAATTCTGATGATAAAGCCATGCTCCAAATGCAATTATTGCATTAAGTTTTTTTAGTTTTATGCACACAGATGGAAAGACAAATATGTGTTTGACGAATTTTGATCAAACATTAATCTACAAATCTAATGATAAAACTGCACATCAGATATTATCTATCTATCTCGTAACGTTTAAGAGTTATCACAATCACATGTACATGGACGGATAGGCATATAAATTGCATCTTATTACTATAGAAGGCATAATAGCTACACTACTGCTAAAAAAATAAGCAACAAAGGCAAAACTCGGAATAAACAACAACTATTTAATGGGTATGCGTGAAAGTTGTACAGGAGGTAGGTGTGGCATTACTAGACCACATATCAAGCAATAAAGCAAAGACAAACAAAAACACATATATTACGGCCGTCGCGGCACGACAGCCCAAATTGGTAGGCAGAATGTGTAATGGGAACCACACGCTAATAACGGGTATGATACCCTCTAGCTGAAATGCATGCTTAACAACGGCCAGGCATGCTGGAAATTGTGTCGTTGATCGCTTGTTGTGGCAGTAATGCGCATTTCTGTAGTAAGGCTTGTTGCAGCTCGTGGAGGGTGCCTGGCGGCACATTGCGGCCTGTAATCCGTCTTCCCAACATGTCCCACACATGTTGTATGGGATTCAGGTCCGGTGATCTAGCAAGCCACGCCATCTGTGGAATGGTTTCACTCTCCAGATAACTCCGCACCAATCGTGCTCTATACGGGCGGGCGTTATCGTCCATAAATATCGCGTCGGTACCCATTGCAGCGATAAAAGGCCGCACAAGAGGATGTAGGATTTCGTTGCGATATCGGACAGCTGTGACGCAACCCCCAGCGAACACGAAGAGGTCGGTTCGGCCGTTCGTTGCTGTCCCTGCCAGACAAGTAACCCGCCACCTCTGTAATGCTCTCTTTCGAGGATGTTTGGCGCCCGATAGCGTGTCCCTGGCTCTCGCCATATCATTGCTCTTCGGGAATCGATCTGGATGTTAAATCGAGACTCATCCATAAACAGTACATGGCCACACTGCTCTGGTGTCCAACTGCGATGTTCACGGGCCCAATGCAACAGCGCTGTAACGTGCGCTGGGACAAAGGCACACAAACAACAGGTCGTCATGCGAACAGTCCTCTTTCATGCAGTCTGCACGACACAGTTTGGCGGGATATAGGCCTTCCTGTAGCAGCAGAGAGCTGCGACGTCAGCTGTCGCGCTGTTAGTGTCTTCCGGCGTCTGACACATTGCAACATGTAGCGATCGTCTGCCGTTGTGGTGATTCTCCGGAGTCCAGAACGACGTCTGGACCCTGCTATCGAGATTCCTCCGCATTTACAATTTCCACTGACCGGGAATCGAAACCACTTTCTTGACTTTAAAAACCAGCACCGTATCCCAGCACTATATGATGAGACGGTTTTTATAGTATGAGCGGAATTTTATTTAATATTATTTGTCGGTTAGAAGTACGGATAGCTACTTTTGTTAATTAAAATAAAAAACAACATTCCATCCCATATAACTAGAATCATTTTCCTATTCTTAAGCAAATTAAATTCTTATGAATATTTATGATCTTTTTCAACTTTCTTTAAATTAATAAATGCTTCTAAATATTGTTAAACATTAATATTATATTATGCTCGTTACCAATATTGTATAAGATACTCTGTCTGCTACTATTGCGATTTTGATGAAACCTAAAACAATATTCGGGAATTTTTCTGCATGCATTAAAAATGTTTATAGATTAAATTTCTCATTGAAAAGTCATTTCTTTGATTTTTTTTAACAGAAAGCAATCTATAAAGGATTTGGAAAGATACGATACTGAGTATTCTTTGGTTAAATAAAGACAGATGCATGATATTAGGCTTATAATCTTAAACGTGCAGGAATAGAATCTTAATTTAAAAGCTCTATCATTAAGATATATTAGTCCGAAAAAGCAACATTTTTTACAAAGTAAACAAGAGCAAAATCCAGTGAGGGAAACCACTTCCTGGATTTCGGAACTGTCTCCAAATATTTTTCTCTTTATGATTTTCATCGCTTTCTTCCAATGCTTCTACTACTTTTATTTTTAATCCGTCACTTCCGCGACATTGAACGTCGAGCTTTCATATTTCCTATATTTTCTTCTGCTTACACGTCATCTCTGGTAAACAAATATTTGTTTCGATATTCGGTAAATATTTGCAGTTTTGTATTTGTTTGCAGTCCTTTTGAAATAATGTTTACTTTTCGGGTTGTTTTTT